>CM055744.1:4886995-5191420 GCA_029465975.1 Dallia pectoralis
TCTCTCTCTCTCTCTATCTCTCTCTATCTCTCTCTCTCTATCTATCTCTCTCTCTCTCTTATATATATATATATATATTTGTCCTTCACATACACAACCATGCGTTCCCACACACAGACATGTTTCACGTCATTCCATAACCTCAGTAAACTGATCGTTGATATCATCCACTCTAATTTTGCAGGGAGCAGATGATTGGGGACGACCAGCGCCCCTTAGTGGTGAGAAAGGGAAAGAAGGGCAAAGAAGAGGAGAAGAGAAGGGAACGAGAAATCCCTCCTGACGCTCCAATTATAGATGTGAGTGGGCATTATTAGTTGGGACGGAACCATACTGTCCTATTCTAACTATAAATGATAAACCTCTTTCACTAGCCTACCGTCACTAGCCTACCATTCTTTCACTAGCCTACCATCAAGTTTGACCTCTTTCACTAGCCTACCGTCAAGTTTGACCTCTTTCACTAGCCTACCATTAAGTTTGACCTCTTTCACTAGCCTACCGTCAAGTTTGACCTCTTTCACTAGCCTACCATTAAGTTTGACCTCTTTCACTAGCCTACCATTAAGTTTGACCTCTTTCACTAGCCTACCAACAAGTTTGACCTCTTTCACTAGCCTACCATTAAGTTTGACCTCTTTCACTAGCCTACCAACAAGTTTGACCTCTTTCACTAGCCTACCAACAAGTTTGACCTCTTTCACTAGCCTACCGTCAAGTTTGACCTCTTTCACTAGCCTACCGTCAAGTTTGACCTCTTTCACTAGCCTACCAACAAGTTTGACCTATTTCACTAGCCTACCGTCAAGTTTGACCTCTTTCACTAGCCTACCATTAAGTTTGACCTCTTTCACCCTGTACCAACAAGTTTGACCTCTTTCACTAGCCTACCAACAAGTTTGACCTCTTTCACTAGCCTACCATCAAGTTTGACCTCTTTCACTAGCCTACCGTCAAGTTTGACCTCTTTCACTAGCCTACCAACAAGTTTGACCTATTTCACTAGCCTAACAACAAGTTTGACCTCTTTCACTAGCCTACCATCAAGTTTGACCTCTTTCACTGGCCTACCATCAAGTTTGACCTCTTTCACTAGCCTACCAACAAGTTTGACCTCTTTCACTAGCCTACCGTCAAGTTTGACCTCTTTCACTAGCCTACCATCAAGTTTGACCTCTCACTAGCCTACCATCAAGTTTGACCTCTTTCACCCTCTACCATCAAGTTTGACCTCTTATACTAGCCTACCATCAAGTTTGACCTCTTTCACCCTCTACCAACAAGTTTGACCTCTTTCACTAGCCTACCGTCAAGTTTGACCTCTCACTAGCCTACCATCAAGTTTGACCTCTTTCACCCTCTACCATTAAGTTTGACCTCTTTCACTAGCCTAACAACAAGTTTGACCTCTTTCACTAGCCTACCGTCAAGTTTGACCTCTCACTAGCCTACCATCAAGTTTGACTTCTTTCACTGGCCTACCATCAAGTTTAACCTCTTTCACTAGTCTACCAACAAGTTTGACCTCTTTCACTGGCCTACCATCAAGTTTGACCTCTTTCACTAGCCTACCAACAAGTTTGACCTCTTTCACTAGCCTACCAACAAGTTTGACCTCTTTCACTAGCCTACCATCAAGTTTGACCTCTCACTAGCCTACCATCAAGTTTGACCTCTTTCACCCTCTACCATCAAGTTTGACCTCTTTCACCCTGTACCAACAAGTTTGACCTCTTTCACTAGCCTACCGTCAAGTTTGACCTCTCACTAGCCTACCATCAAGTTTGACCTCTCACTAGCCTACCATCAAGTTTGACCTCTTTCACCCTCTACCATTAAGTTTGACCTCTTTCACTAGCCTACCATCAAGTTTGAACATCAGCCCTGGTACATCAATGCCACCGGCGGCACCCTGCACCCGTACCAGCTGGAAGGTCTGAACTGGCTGCGGTTCTCCTGGGCACAGGGGACAGACACTATCCTGGCAGATGAGATGGGCCTGGGAAAAACGGTCCAGACTATTGTGTTCCTCTACTCACTCTACAAGGAGGTGGGTGGCTTTAAGAAGGAAAGATGCCTAGCAGTTTAGGGTTATTCTACGGCATTGTTCAGTAATAAAACACGTTGAAATCATTAGTACATGCTATTTCGGTGGCATTCATTTAATTTAAGGCCATCTGGAACATGTCTTCCTGTTTCAGGGTCACTCCAAAGGCCCGTACCTGGTCAGCGCCCCCCTGTCCACGATCATCAACTGGGAGAGGGAGTTTGAGCTGTGGGCCCCTGACTTCTACGTGGTCACCTACACTGGGGACAAAGAAAGTCGAGCAGTCATCAGGGAGAACGAGTTCACTTTTGAGGACAGTGCCGTCAAGACAGGCCGCAAGGTCTTCCGTATGAAGGTATCTCCGTAAACTAAATGTATCGTGTTTTTCCGTATGAAGGTATCTCCGTAAACTAAATGTATCGTGTTCTTCCGTATGAAGGTATCTCTGTAAACTAAATGTATCGTGTTCTTCCGTATGAAGGTATCTCCGTAAACTAAATGTGTCATGTTTACACAATTATTTCATTCACACGACTAAGTAGAGTGGTTTTCATATATACAATCCCTGTTTTGGTTTGACAGAAAGATACTGCCATCAAGTTTCATGTGTTGCTGACGTCATATGAGCTGATCACCATTGATCAGACAATTCTGGGCTCAATTAACTGGGCGTGCCTGGTTGTGGATGAGGCGCACAGACTGAAGAACAACCAGTCAAAGGTAAACAACCACATTTAAATAAATCACTGGAATTGATCAGTGAACAAATATGTCATTAACATGTTTCTCTACTTCAAATTTTATGTATGTAGAACGACACAATAAAACTAAAATAATTTTAAGGTGGTATTAGTTTTAGATTTGTTGGTACACTGACGAGCCAAAACATTAAGACCAATATGCATACTTTGCTGTTAGTTCTCCGCATGTCGCCAAAACAGCGGCAATCCGTAGGGTCATGGACTCTACAAGACCCGTGAAGGTGTCCTGTGGTATCTGGTACCAAGACATTATGTCTAATATGAAGGTGTCCTGTGGTATCTGGCACCAAGACAGTATGTCTATTATCAAGGTGTCCTGTGGTATCTGGCACCAATACATTATGCCTAATATGAATGTGTCCTGTGGTATCTGGCACCAAGACATTATGTCTGATATGAAGGTGTCCTGTGGTATCTGGCACCAAGACATTATGTCTAATATGAAGGTGTCCTGTGGAATCTGGCACCAAGACAGTATGTCTATTATCAAGGTGTCCTGTGGTATCTGGCACCAATACATTATGTCTAATATGAATGTGTCCTGTGGTATCTGGCACCAATACATTATGTCTAATATGAAGGTGTCCTGTGGTATCTGGCACCAATACATTATGTCTAATATGAATGTGTCCTGTGGTATCTGGCACCAAGACATTATGTCTAATATGAAGGTGTCCTGTGGTATCTGGCACCAAGACATTATGTCTAATATGAAGGTGTTCTGTGGTATCTGGAACCAAGACATTATGTCTAATATGAAGGTGTCCTGTGGTATCTGACACCAATACATTATGTCTAATATGAATGTGCCCTGTGGTATCTGGCACCAAGACATTATGTCTAATATGAAGGTGTCCTGTGGTATCTGACACCAATACATCATGTCTAATATGAATGTGTCCTGTGGTATCTGGCACCAATACATTATGTCTAATATGAAGGTGTCCTGTGGTATCTGGCACCAAGACATTATGTCTAATATGAAGGTGTCCTGTGGAATCTGGCACCAAGACAGTATGTCTATTATCAAGGTGTCCTGTGGTATCTGGCACCAATACATTATGTCTAATATGAATGTGTCCTGTGGTATCTGGCACCAATACATTATGTCTAATATGAAGGTGTCCTGTGGTATCTGGCACCAATACATTATGTCTAATATGAATGTGTCCTGTGGTATCTGGCACCAAGACATTATGTCTAATATGAAGGTGTCCTGTGGTATCTGGCACCAAGACATTATGTCTAATATGAAGGTGTTCTGTGGTATCTGGAACCAAGACATTATGTCTAATATGAAGGTGTCCTGTGGTATCTGACACCAATACATTATGTCTAATATGAATGTGCCCTGTGGTATCTGGCACCAAGACATTATGTCTAATATGAAGGTGTCCTGTGCTATCTGACACCAATACATCATGTCTAATATGAATGTGTCCTGTGGTATCTGGCACCAATACATTATGTCTAATATGAAGGTGTCCTGTGTTATCTGGCACCAAGACATTATGTCTAATATGAAGGTGTCCTGTGGTATCTGGCACCAAGACATTATGTCTAATATGAAGGTGTCCTGTGTTATCTGGCACCAAGACATTATGGCTTATATGAAGGTGTCTTGTGGTATCTGGCACCTTCATATTAGACATGGCTGCATCACCCTACCCAATCACTGCCAGGAGAAGACTGTTTCTCTACACTCAGAACTCAGAACTGGAAGATATTTAGGCCAACAATAACATTGAAGTAGCTATGAAGTTCAATGGCTGAGACTTAAACAATTTATTCACTCAATTCTGAAAGTCACTTTGGATATGAACATATGCTCAATTACACCACAACCTCTGCATAAAACTGGGCAGTATTTAATGGTGTCAAGAAAGAAACCGTTACTCAAAAAGTACTATATGAATACATGAACGTGAACAAGCTGGGATCTGGGAAAATAAATTCTTGTCAAATACTAAGATATGGCTTTGTGGCCAAACTCTAAGCACTGTGTGGTGCTAATTTAACATTGCCCATGCCTCAAATCAGACCATCTCTACAGTGAGGTGTAGTGGTGACAGCATCGTGCTATGGGGGTGCTTCTCATTACCTTGCATTGGACATCTTGTTAAAATAGGAAGAAGGAATAGATTGACTAAATGCAGGGACTTGGTTTAGTTTGGTGAAACAACTAAAGCTTGGAAAGAAGATCACCTTTCAGCGGGACAATAATCCCAAGCACCAAGCCAAAGCTATATTGAAGTGGCAGTCAACTAATGGTTGAATGTCCTACAATGGCCCAGTCAAAGTCTTCAATTGCGGCACTATTTTAAAATTGACATCCACGAGTGTTAGCCAAACAACCTGACCTGCCTGGAGCAATTCTGCAAAGAAGTATTGTCCATTAAGATGGTGCAAATTACTTTGAGTTGTTTTTGCAAAACTTTACTAAATATAAATGCTTTTTCAGGGTGTAGTGCAGGGAAAGCCAACTGCAGAGCCGTTGTCATGGTTTGTGGTTGTTTAATTATAGGAAACAACAACCAGAGACACCGAACAGGAAAACACCTATACACTGAAGATAAATCAAATTGCGCATATTACTAAATCCATACATTAAACAGTGAAAGATAAAAACCACAATCACCAATACATAGAACGTAACGTTTAGACAATGAGAAGCAAAGTGCACCCTATAGCCTAGCAACCTGTATAGCCCCAGTGATAAGCTAACCAGAACCAGCTGTGCTAAACACAAAACCATCAGAACACATAAGTGCTCCCCAATAAACTCCCCGTGTGGAACACAACTGACCACTGGCACTTCTAATGTGGATGGCACTGTCAGTTTTTCAGAATTCTCAACGGGTATAAGATCTACTATAAGCTGCTGTTGACTGGCACTCCGCTCCAGAACAACTTGGAGGAGCTGTTTCACCTGCTCAACTTCCTCACTCCAGAAAGATTCAAGTAAGAACTCCCCAATTTCCAGTGACCCCCCATTACCCTGCCTCTAAGATGGATAATAGTAACACTTTGAGATGATGCCGTCCTTGTTCTTATTTACCATTTTACTGTTTCTGGGCTCTCCCGGTTGACAGCAACCTGGATGGATTTCTGGAGGAGTTTGCAGATATCTCTAAGGAGGACCAAATCAAGAAGCTGCATGACCTTCTGGGCCCTCACATGCTCAGGAGACTCAAGGCAGACGTCTTTAAAAACATGCCTTCTAAGACAGAGCTCATTGTACGAGTGGAGCTCAGTCCCATGCAGAAGTTAGTCCTCTTGTGATACTTTTCCATTCAACTTGCTATTTCTCTTTTTGGTTGTTTCCTGTAGGCTAAATTGCCACTCACCTTTGATCTCTGACCCATAGGAAGTACTACAAGTTCATCCTGACGCGGAACTTTGAGGCGCTTAACTCCAAAGGTGGTGGCAACCAGGTGTCACTTCTGAACATCATGATGGACCTGAAGAAGTGTTGCAACCACCCCTACCTGTTTCCTGTGGCAGCCATGGTGAGTGAGGGAGGAGTGATGGGGGAGAAGAGAGAGGCAGGGATAAAGGAAGTGAAGAGGAGAGACAACCTGATAGAGGCTTAGAGGAGAGACAACCTGATAGAGGCTAAGAGGAGAGACAACCTGATAGAGGCTAAGAGGAGAGACAACCTGATAGAGGCTTAGAGGAGAGACAACCTGATAGAGGCTAAGAGGAGAGACAACCTGATAGAGGCTTAGAGGAGAGACAACCTGATAGAGGCTTAGAGGAGAGACAACCTGATAGAGGCTTAGAGGAGAGACAACCTGATAGAGGCTAAGAGGAGAGACAACCTGATAGAGGCTTAGAGGAGAGACAACCTGAGAGAGGCTAAGAGGAAAGACAACCTGAGAGAGGCTAAGAGGAAAGACAACCTGATAGAGGCTTAGAGGAGAGACAAACTGATAGAGGCTAAGAGGAGAGACAACCTGATAGAGGCTAAGAGGAGAGACAACCTGATAGAGGCTAAGAGGAGATACCATGACCGAGGCTAAGAGGAGATAACATGATAGAGGCTTAGAGATTCAATTATAGAGGCTAAGAAGAAATAACATGATGGATGTTAAGAGGAGATACCATGATATTAGATAATAGTTGATGATATGGATAAAAGAGAAGGGACAGATTTGTCTAGGAATGCAAGTGTGAAGAAGTGTAGGTTGCCAATATGGATGTTTGTTTGCAGTAACAGTTGACTCTTTGGAGGTCTATAGTTTCTCAATGGGTCATTGTCTCTCTGCACATGCAGGAGGCACCTGTGTTACCCAATGGCTCTTATGATGGCAACCAGCTTGTCAAGTCCTCAGGCAAACTCACCCTGCTTCAGAAGATGCTAAAGAAACTCAAAGATGAAGGACACAGAGTTCTCATCTTCTCCCAGATGACAAAGATGTTGGATCTTCTTGAGGACTTTCTAGAATATGAGGGCTACAAATATGAACGCATTGACGGCGGTATCACAGGAAGCCTACGACAGGAGGCCATTGACCGTTTTAACGGTAAGTGTTGCTGCGGTTCAGTCTGGGTCAAGGAGGTTGCAGCAAAGGCAACACACACACGCCTTCACACGCATCCAGTGACTTTGTTCCCTGATACCTACTGTAGCACCGGGGGCTCAGCAGTTCTGCTTTCTGCTCTCCACCCGAGCTGGAGGCCTCGGCATCAACCTGGCCACGGCTGACACCGTTATCATCTATGACTCAGACTGGAACCCTCACAATGATATCCAGGTAGTGTGGAATGTGCTACACGAACAGAGGCAAACATAAGCATACCTGGAATGGGCTATGTGAGCATTTAAAACTGATAAACCTATTCCCGATTGACTTCCTGATCTGTTTTCTATTTGTCTTTTTTTGGAACTGTTTTTTGGTGCTGTCACTTTCCTTCACTCCTTCATCTCTTTCTGGTCGCTGCAGGCGTTCAGCCGGGCCCACCGCATTGGTCAGAACAAGAAGGTGATGATCTATCGCTTTGTGACGCGAGCCAGTGTGGAGGAGCGGATCACGCAGGTAGCCAAGAGGAAGATGATGTTGACCCACCTGGTGGTGCGACCGGGCCTGGGCTCCAAGACTGGCTCCATGTCCAAACAGGAGCTGGACGACATCCTGAAGTTCGGCACGGAGGAGCTCTTTAAGGACGAGATGGAGGCAGCTGCTCGGGCCATGGGGTCACATCAGAAACTGTGTAAGAATAATGGTACGCACACTGAATACACTGTGTTACACATCCTGCTATATTTATTATTATTATTATTATGAAGACAATAGAGGCAGAAGCAGACGGACAGTATAGAGCAGACATTTCAAGGAGTCATATGTGAATCAAATCAGAATTGTTTCTGCGGGGGAAAGCAATCCTTGATTATGTTTTGAACTTGCATTCCTCATGTATCTTCTGATTCTGGTGTTCACTCCAGGGGACATCAAGGACGGAGATGAGGGCAGTGTGATCCACTATGATGACAATGCCATCTCTAAGCTGCTTGACCGTAGCCAGAATGCCACGGAGGACACAGAGATACAGAACATGAATGAATACCTTAGTTCCTTCAAGGTGGCCCAGTATGTGGTCAAAGACGAGGATGTTGAGGTGAGAACGCACCAGAACGCACACAGTCTGCTTGGGAGGTGTCTAGGACCGGGTGTGTCTGAGGTGTTTTCTCACATTGTCTAACTGGCTTACATTAATGTTCACCCTGCTTGGGCCTCACTTTATTGTGTATGGGCAACACATGGGCAATTTTGTACTTCTTTTTTAACTGATTAGATTAGGACTTTTTGCCACTGATCAATATATGTAAAACAATTTGGAAAATTGTTACAAAACAGAAAATCATTGATTGCAAATGTATTTACCCTGTTTTGTCAATATTTGGTAGTTGCAGCAATTACAATAGATGTCATTTATTTTTATTTTTCATTTATACAAATCGTGAAGGTCACTAAGACGAAGGTCTCTTCTACAGCTGAGCCCTGTATTGGCTTGACTGACTGATTGTCTTCTCATCCGGAAAGTTCTTTTATAAGGGACAACCTGTACTAGATTGACCTGTTCTGCCTAGATTCACATGAACTCGATTTCTTAATATTGGACTTCTAATATTGACTTCAAAAGATACTTCATTTAGTTGTCATTGCAATAGGTAAATACTTCTGCAATCAATTATTTTCTCGTTTATTTTTGTATTTTGTAACAATTTAAATATTTTATTTTCCCTTGTTTGTAACATTATAATCTGTGGGTCCAAGACTTTTTATTACAGTCACAATTTCTGTGTGTGTGCGTATATATGTGCGAGTATTCTCAGTTCTGGAAAGTCTCTATTTAGTAGCTAACACATTTTACCCAGAAATCCTTACTCAGTATTATCCCTGTGTGTGTGTTTTTGTGTGTGTGTGTGTGTTTTTGTGTGTGTGTGTGTGTTTTTGTGTGTGAGTGTGTGTGTGTGTGTGTCTGAGAGAGTGTGTGTGTGTGTGTGTTTTTGTGTGTGTGTGTTTTTGTGTGTGTGTGTGTTTGTGTTTTGTGTGTGTGTGTGTGTTTTTGTGTGTGTGTGTGTTTTTGTGTGTGTGTGTGTGTTTTTGTGTGTGTGTGTTTTTGTGTGTGTGTTTTTGTGTGTGTGTGTGTTTTTGTGTGTGTGTGTGTTTTTGTGTGTGTGTGTGTGTGTGTGTGTGTTTGTGTGTGCGTGCAAGCGCTTGTGTGTCTGTGCTTTTTTGTGTGTGTATGTGATCTGTGTGTTTTCAGGAAGAACCCCAGCGGGAGATCATTAAGCAGGAGGAGAATGTGGATCCAGACTATTGGGAGAAGCTCCTCAGGCATCACTATGAGCAACAGCAGGAGGACCTAGCCAGGAACCTGGGCAAAGGCAAACGCATCCGCAAACAGGTCAACTACAACGACACCTCTCAGGAGGACCAAGGTTGGCCTACTATTGTACTCTCCATGTATTGGCTTCTGACTTTCTGCTTTAACAGGAATGGTATGCTTATTAGTTACCCTCCTGCTAGTAAACATTCTAGTGAAATTAGCATCTGTAGTATACAGTAGACCTCTGGCACACTCAGGAGGCGTGCTATACACCCATGTGGTTGAGTGTTTACAGCCTTGCAGCTTGCTGGAATACAGTCTCAAATGTGTATACTTGTAGGTGTTCAGTATGTGAGTTCGGAGTTATTGAATAGGCATCTGAGACTGAAGGGGACACATTTAACCCTCCTAAAGCCAAAGCACACTCAGAGGAGTCATGAAGTGTTGATGAAGTGCACATACCGGCAGGATAGTGTCTGGGTGGATAGACACAGCAGAGTCTCTGCTGCTAGTGTGCATGCCCACTGTAGCGGTCTGCAGTGCCAGGGCCCCCCCTAGTGGCCTCCTGCAGAAGTGAATGCACTGTGCTGTTTCTCTCTGATCTGATCTGTGGCTCAGAGTGGCAGGATGATCTTTCAGACAATCAGTCCGAGTACTCCGTGGGGTCCGAGGACGAGGACGAAGATTTCGAGGAGAGACCCGAAGGTGGGTGTCAGTGAGACGAGCGCGTTCACTTGGTTACGTACGGCTAACTCTCTCAGCACCTCAGTACCTCTGCATTGACGGTCCTGGAATCTATCTTTGGTGAGATTGTTGTTGAGGCACCCAGCTAATAATGTTGGGGGGGGTGTTTCTCTGTAGGTGGGCGCAGGCAGTCTCGCAGGCAGCTGAAGAGTGACAGGGACAAGCCTTTGCCACCCTTGCTGGCGCGTGTAGGGGGCAACATTGAGGTAAGGACGTAGGCGGTCTGGTTTTAATTAGATAATGTGTTGTGTTTGTGCATTGATTTCGCTGATAGATATCATGCCCTGTGCCATGTGCCAGGTGCTCGGGTTCAACGCCCGGCAACGGAAAGCCTTCCTGAACGCCATCATGCGCTGGGGCATGCCTCCTCAGGACGCCTTCAACTCTCACTGGCTGGTCAGAGACCTGCGAGGGAAAAGCGAGAAGGAGTTCAGGTATTTACAACCTTCTCAGATTGTCTGAGTACAACGGAGTGTTGTCATTAGCGTTCGCCGTCACATTAATATTTTTGACGCGCTGCCTAATTTGAACATATAACTCTTGTGTCTTGAGCATACGTGTCACTATTTATGAGGCATCCCTGTTTATTTCTAGAGCATACGTGTCACTGTTTATGAGGCATCCCTGTTTATTTCTAGAGCATACGTGTTACTGTTTATGAGGCATCTCTGTTTATTTCTAGAGCATACGCATCTCTGTTTATCTTTCTGTTTATTTCTAGAGCATACATCTCTGTTTATTTCTAGTGTCACTGTTTATGAGGCATCTCTGTTTATTTCTAGAGCATACGTGTCACTGTTTATGAGGCATCTCTGTTTATTTCTAGAGCATACGTGTTACTGTTTATGAGGCATCTCTGTTTATTTCTAGAGCATACGTGTCACTGTTTATGAGGCATTTCTGTTTATTTCTAGAGCCTACGTGTCACTGTTTACGAGGCATTTCTGTTTATTTCTAGGGCCTACGTGTCACTGTTTATGAGGCATCTCTGTGAGCCGGGGGCAGACGGGGCGGACACCTTTGCAGACGGGGTACCCCGAGAGGGTCTCTCCCGCCAGCATGTCCTCACTAGGATTGGGGTGATGTCACTGGTCAGGAAAAAGGTACACCCCTACACATCAATCATCCTTTGATGCTCCATGGTTACCATAATAAAACCCTTCAGAAAGCCATGTCAGCAATGCAATTGGGTTGAGTGTTTTGTAGCGTATGATTAGATGAACTGACTGACGGATGTTCATCTAATTGGATGAACTGACTGACGGATGTTCATCTAATTGGAGACATGTCCTCTGCTATTAGACTGCTAATTGTGTGTCCAGGTCCAGGAGTTTGAGCATGTCAATGGGAAGTACAGCACTCCAGACCGGATTCCTAGTGGACTGGAGCTGAAGAAACTGATGGAGAGTCTGTCCTCTGATCCAAACACCCCTGTCCCATCAAGTCCTGCAGCCACACCCCAGCCTCCTGGAACCCCTGTCCCAACAGGTCAGATACATCCTCCATGTGTGCACTGTGCCTGTGTTTCGCAGTTAGGGAGGGTTTCTGATCGTGTTGTTGTTTCAACAGAGAAGACAGACTTGATCTCAGCGCCTGCCGATGAAAAGGAGATCACAGAACAAGAGTGCAAGAAGCTACCAGAACTGGAGGTCAAAGTTCACTCTTATGAAATGTTGCTTCCCCTCCTCTCCTCTAGTAATTCCTTTATCCTCTGTCATCATGAAACCTAATTCTTAATCTCCCCATCCCTGTTTCCAATTAAATGTTTCTGAATATTCACTACTCTTTTTAAATTACATATTTTAACTGTTTCTTCTCTTTGTAACTTTTTTATAACCCTCTCTGTCTGTGACGGCTGGTTTTACAGTTTCCAGTCAGTACAGGGTCATCCTCTCAAGAAGATAGGGCAGAAAACACTGCTGACATTGACGAGACCGCAAATGGCAGCAGAGAGGACAAACCAGTCATCTCAGAGGACAGTGAAAGAACCGACACATCATTCGTAGATGTGACAGAGCCATCGATCAAAGCAGAAGAACCTCAGACCAAACAGACAGAGTTGCCATCCAGGCAAAGCTCACCAAAACGTGAGCAGTGCATTAATCCATATGACCCAGCGTTATAGATCGTAGACTTTAGTGTAATAAATCCGTTGTTCCGGTGTTGTCATTTGTCTGTCTATAACTCCCTAGCTGAGCCCTGTCAAGAGACAGTTAAGCCTTCAGCCAAAAGTGACAATGACCTCGCCACAGCCATGCCGGTTGAGAATGAACTGAGGCCAGGTATTTTGCAGAACAGCAAAAACATTGCGGTCACTTTTACAACATGACTATATAACAAAAGGTAAATGTGTTTTGATAAGGGCGGGACTACAAAATGTGTCAATCAATCCGTTCCCTAAGCTCTTTCAGACGAAGCCAAGAACGAGGACCTGCTAATGCCAGAGGGACGACTGAACGGAGAAAAAGAAGCGCATGACGAGATGGAGGAAGTCCGGAGGGAATCACTGGAGAAGAACGGCATCAAGACGAGGTTTATGTTCAACATCGCTGACGGAGGCTTCACAGGTGAACAACGCACAGGAAAAAACAGGTGTGGTAGAGCTGTATGAGCACTATCTGACATGTTCCTCTATCACCTCTATCCCAGAGCTGCATACACTGTGGCAGAATGAGGAGCGGGCCGCCGTGTCATCAGGGAAGATTTATGACATCTGGCATCGTCGCCACGACTACTGGCTGCTAGCCGGCATCGTTACGTATCCTTCCGCTGTACGAAACAGACCTGCTCAGAGCTCGGTGCAATTGTCTGCTCTAGAAACTATTTGCGATGCTAAGCCCTTTTCAAAACGCATGTTTTTTCCTTGACGGAGAAACCTCAGACATGGCTATGCCCGCTGGCAGGACATTCAGAACGACCCACGCTATGCCATCCTCAACGAACCCTTCAGGACTGAGATGAACAAGGGCAACTACCTGGAGATGAAGAACAAGTTCCTGGCTCGTCGTTTTAAGGTGAGCCGCTTGTTGTTGTGCGAACGCCACACGCCTCAAATTACAATGGTATGAACACAACCACTGTCTCTGGTGCAATTACTTTTGTATGGATGTAGGGTGGAGCCAGTCAGTTGGGTGGAGGGGGAACCTGATCATGCATGGATACTAGTATTGGCTACAAGATTAGTCTGGCTGCTGCTTACCATGTCATGTTTAAATGTGTTTATTTGGGAGTTAGTCATTTGTACATCCGTGCACACTCTATGGTGTCACTTACATGAACAGTTACGACCGGTATGAAACTACAAAATGAAAAGGTATCGTTGTGTATTTTTTTTTACATAAACTAACTTAGCGAACAGAACAGGTAAACCATTTGAAATAGAAAAAAACACTAATCAAACGTTTTCATCTGGGGTGTGTAAGTAACGGAAGACCAGGTGTTTTGAATTTAGCCAGTCACTAAACTGATTAGACTATTATCTTTCTAAACTGGGTTGCCTACCCCTGGAATGTTTTCTGCTTTCCTTTTAATTGTTTTTATTTTGACACCTAGAAAACCGAGTGAGGGGAGTTTGTTTCTTATCTATTACATTAGTCAGGTCCACAGGAAGGTTGGAAACCCATGGACCTCCTTGTAATGAATTTTCATTTTAAGTTCTTAGCTTTCATATATTATTTTAATGACTACAGTAATGACATGTTTCAGAGACAATTGTATTGAGACTAAACATTTTCTTATTTTTTACTCCGAAAGGTTGGATTTTAAATTCAACAGTTACAATTGGATTAAAGTGTAGATTCACCTCTTTTATTTTAGGGCAAACACATTTCGTAATGCCCTTTTAACATCAGCGATTACGTCACCAATTGCTTAATCACATACTCCACCTAAATCCTCAAAGAACAATCAACAACAAGAAATGTATGTACAGCAAACTCCCTAGAAGGGCCCGAAATTTATTTAGATTGTTCTAGAAATAACTAATGCACGTTAATTTAAACCGAGCACAGATGCAACAGCAGGTAACATCCTGTCTCCCTCCTACCACCCATTCCTACCCACTTTGATCTCCCGTTCTCTGCTAGCTGTTGGAGCAGGCTCTGGTGATTGAGGAACAGTTACGGAGGGCAGCTTACCTGAACATGACCCAGGACCCAAGCCACCCGGCCATGGCCCTGAACACTCGCTTTGCTGAGGTGGAGTGTCTGGCTGAGTCCCACCAGCACTTGTCCAAGGAGTCTTTGGCCGGGAACAAGCCAGCCAACGCTGTACTGCACAAAGGTGTGTCGTCTCTCAGTGTGTGCATGACGACAATACATAAATATATAATACGTGCTGTATCATCATCAGGCTAGTGCAGTGTCGTCATTGACGGAGGGTGTTTTGCGTGTGTGTGTGTTTTGCGTGTGTGTGTTTTGCGTGTGTGTTTTGCGTGCGTGCGTGTGTTGCAGTATTGAACCAGCTGGAGGAGCTGCTGAGCGATATGAAGGCAGATGTGACACGACTTCCCAACATGTTGTCCCGGATCCCCCCTGTGTCAGCCCGTCTGCAGATGTCAGAGAGGAGTATTCTCAGCCGTTTAACCAGTCGCGGAAACGAACCTCCGCCACAGCAGGTACTTTACAGGGTGGGGATGCTGTTCCCTTTTGTAATGTTTTTGCTACATTCGCTGTGAATATAACGTTGCATCTTTCCTCATGATAGCATTTGAGGATAAACTATCTGCTAAGCAAATGTTTAGGGTGTGACTGCTCATTTTTTTAAGGGAACTTGTTATCATCTCAGTTCAACACCAAGTCACTTAAACTTCCGGTATATCAATCTGTCCAGTTCGGAAGCATACAAGATTGTATATAAATGTCACCTGTTTTGATGCACGTGAAAGTGCTAACTGGTCCACTGGAGAGGCAACCGGAAGACCATCCTGAAAAAGGGAATGGTTTTGCAGGTGACAGCCACAGACAAGTGCTCTCTCCTTATCATTCCTGACTGATTATTCTCTAGTTTAGCATTTTGCTGTGGACTTGTCACTTGTCACTGGTAGCATGAGGCTGTACCTGCAGTCCATTCAGGTTGCACAGGCTGTCCAGCTCCTCCAGGATGGCACATCCATAAGTGCCGTCACAAAGTTTGCTGTGTCCCCCAGTACAGTACAGGGCCGTTACACAAGGACAGCTGGACAGAGCCGTAGAAGGGCATTAACCCAGCAGCAGGACCAGTATCTGTTGTTTTGTTGGAACAGAAGGAGCACTGCCAGGGCTTTATAAAATGACTCCAGTGGGCTGATAGTGTGCGTGTGTCTGACCACCCTGTCAGTAACAGACTCTGGGTTGGCATGAGGGCCTCTAGTGCGACATATGCTTACAGCCCGGTACCAGGCAGCTCAATTAGCGTTCTCCAGAGAACACCAGAATTGGCAGGTCCGCCATTGGCGTCTTGTTGTCTTCAAAGATGAGAGCAGGTTCACACAGATGTAAAAGAGCCTGGAGACGCCGTGGTGAACATAATGCTGCCTGAAACATCATCCACCATTACCGGTTTGGCGGTGGGTCAGTAATGGTCTGGGTAGGGTCGCACAAACCTCCACATGCTAGCACTCGGAAACCTGAGAGCTGTTAGGTGCCTCAGACACATCGTCAGAACTAATACTGGCGCAGTGGGCCCTGGGTTCCTCCTGGTCCAGGACAATTCCCGGCCTCCATGTGGCAAGAGTGTATAGGTAGGTCCTGGATGACGAAGGTATTGATGCCATTGACTGGCTCTCAAGTTCCACAGACTTGAATCCAATTGAGAACCTCTTGGATACAGGTGTCAAACCGGTTCCATGGCGGGCCGAGTTTCTACAGGTTTTTGCACTCACCTTGTACTTGATTGATGGTTAGGTTCTACCCTCACCTGGTTGTTTAGCTCTGAACTAATTAAAAGGAAAAAAATAAAACAGGACAGTTAGGACAGTTGGTTACATGTTTATTCAATAATAAACATGTAACCAATTATCGATAAAATCCTATTTTTGTTGTGTAAAATGTCCTCGACATACACTGCAAACTCACAATAAACAGCCAATGAATCTTACTGCAGAAATGAGTCAACAATACTGCACACGCATCCAAGAACGTGCCCACACACACAGTCAGGAACGTGCCCACACACACAGTCAGGAACGTGCCCACACACACAGTCAGGAACGTGCCCACACACACAGTCAGGAACGTGCCCACACACACAGTCAGGGACGTGCCCACACAGACAGTCAGGGACGTGCCCACACACACAGTCAGGAACGTGCCCACACACACAGTCAGGAACGTGCCCACACACACAGTCAGGAACGTGCCCACACACACATTCAGGAACGTGCCCACACACACAGTCAGGAACGTGCCCACACACACAGTCAGGAACGTGCCCACACAGACAGTCAGGGACGTGCCCACACAGACAGTCAGGGACGTGCCCACACAGACAGTCAGGGACGTGCCCACACACACAGTCAGGAACGTGCCCACACACACAGTCAGGGACGTGCCCACACACACAGTCAGGGAGGTGCCCACACAGACAGTCAGGGACGTGCCCACACAGACAGTCAGGGACGTGCCCACACAGACAGTCAGGGACGTGCCCACACAGACAGTCAGGGACGTGCCCACACAGACAGTCAGGGACGTGCCCACACAGACAGTCAGGGACGTGCCCACACAGACAGTCAGGGACGTGCCCACACAGACAGTCAGGAACGTGCCCACACAGACAGTCAGGGAGGTGCCCACACAGACAGTCAGGGACGTGCCCACACAGACAGTCAGGGACGTGCCCACACAGACAGTCAGAAACGTGCCCACACACACAGTCAACCAACACGGATATTGAACAGACTGAAGAACAGTGAAAGATGAGTCAGATAGATGGCAGAAGCGGATTGGAATTCAGTGAAGAAAATGAAGATATTCTTCCAAAAAAAAGCAACAACCATATTGTAATTTTTTTCTTTTTAGTTTTGCTAACCAAGGCGGGCAACACCGCCAAATAGTTTTATCATTTAAAACTATGATGTCATAGTTGGCGAGCAGAACCATTAGGAATATTTGACTCAGATAAGGTTTGGTGGGGGTCTGTTGGTTCAGCATGGTGTTCTGGTATTCATACTCTATGTGTACTGTGTGCTCTACTTCCAGCCATTCGGCCAGGGTTCTTTTGCCTGTTCCCAGATGTACAGCACTGGCTTCGGGGGCAGCTTCCGGGGGCCAGCAGGAGGAGCATTGGTGAACTATAGCCAGATGCCTCTGGGACCCTACGTCAGTGGTAAGAAACACGTCTCTCTGCATGAGTGTAACTGTAAGATGAGGTGTTGTGTATGAACCACTGTGGAAGGCATGATTTAAGGGAGTTTTGCGATTAAATATTAAGATTAAATATTGCACTGCTTTCCTTTCCAATAATATGTTTGGCAATAAATATGTAAAAGGTAACAGATGTTTTATGTATAATTTCTTTGCTGAGCACTTTTTGGTATCACTTTATCTCGTCCTCCGTCCTTCCAATCTGGGGCCTCCTTTTAGTGTCCAATGGCCCTCCACACCCATCTAGCCTCCTGGACAAGAAGTCCTGTGACCCCCTGAGAGATGCCACCACCCCCGATCTCAAGTCAGGCAAGCCCAGTGATGTCATCTGTATTGAAGATTAGGTCAGTTGTGCCATAACTGATCTGGAGTGAGTCCAGTGATTTCAGCAACTATATCAAGGATTGAAGAACCCCCCCCCCCCTCGACCGCTTTTGACCTCCCACATGGTCAACAGGGCAGAGATCTCCTAATGATCTTCTCTGTCTATGGATGAGAGGATAAACTTTGAATATTACACTGATTTATTTATTGTGTCAATTGCACTTGTATCTTGAGGATTCTTCAACATACTTCATGCACAACTTTAATGACTTGGGTTGGTGAGCCGAGCAGAGGAACTGTCTATTAGAATGTGAGAATCAAATGACTGGGGATTGCCTGACCGCCGCTAACTGACACGAGTAAGGAAACATGTGGGCTGTTTCCCCCTGCCTATACATTGCATGCATCAGCTAATGTTTGCATGGCACTTCATCAACTGTGCCGTCGAACACCAGATGGGTATTAGATTTATATCAATACATGATTAGTTGATATGTAAAATGTCATGTACGATACCTATCTAGTCGTTGGAAAATCTGTCATGTGTCAGCAGCAACATCGAAGCAGCGCAACACGACCATGGCGATCTTCTGACTTGAACCACCCCTTTTGAAGGAGAAACTCCATGGGAAAAGCTATAGGGAAGAACGGTCCACACACTGAGCCCAGTGGAGCTCCCAATGCTACCTGTCTGCTGTATTGAGACTCATCTGTGGATGTCTATTGATTCACTAAAGGCCTGGCAACCGTGGCTTTTCATCATTGACCATTACAATGTATATTGGGAAGGACCTCTGCTGAAGCCGTGGGCTTTAGCTTTGTACAAATCGACAGAGAGAGCAGCTCTGCAAAGTCATACGGCCCCAATCCTACAATTATAGAGAGAATAGGTGGGTGCTAGAATTGCAGACGATTCTCCGGTTACTTTTACTACGATGTGTTTGTTTTCTAGTTGTGAGGCGGAGCTGTGAGTTGGAACTTGAATGAGTGACTCTGAAGACGTATAGATGCACTATGCCTGAAACCCTAAAGACTGTCATCTTCTGCTGATCATGCAGTTACTGAGATCCATTAGCTAAAAATATAAGTGGATATCGGAAGTCTACATATCCGAATCGAAACAGCATCTTTGTGGTCATGTCAAGGCTGACAAGCGAAGACAAATCACGCCAGACCATATTTCACTTTAAATAACATTGTGTAACCAACAACATTTAAAATAATAAATACGTACGATCTCAGAGAAAATATGGCCAATATAGAACTCTTAATGCCTTGGTCTCAGTGTGCACAGCCTATATAATTGGGGTTGTCACTGTTCAGATTAAACTAATGTTATTCCAAATGTACAAAGGTCATTTAATGTCAAATGACATTGGTGCTTTTGATTAGAAATCGTTTGTTCTAGTAGGATTTCCTTTAAGGTTGCATACTGCAGAAAAAGCCACATTGGGAGCTAAAAATTATTTTTAATTACATGTCATTACATGTATACTGGTACATTCAAAAAAACATCAGTACATAGAGGCAAGATTGGCTTTGGTCACTAATGAGGCACAATGAATAGGTGTAGCAATGTCCTGGAATAGTCCAGTCAGAGTCGGCACCTGCATCTTATAGGAAATGTGTACACTGATCTTAAAGGGCTGTGCACAGGAGATCCCCACACAGTCTGACTGAGCTTGAACTCTTATGCCTAGAAAATATTGCCAAATCCAGGTGTGCTAGGTTGATGACCCATCCAAATAGAATTACTGCTGTATTCCAAGCACCTGATGCTTCCCCAAAGTATTCGTTTTTGTGTATGCACAACTATGTAATCGAGGCATTGACTTTTTTTTCATAAGGGTTCAAAAAAATTCTGCTTTGTTTTTTCCTTGAAACATTGTTTAGTTACAAAATATAACAAAAAATTGAAAAAATGCTGATATGCTTTATCAAGACCTCAGCCTTTACGTTAACAAAAGCTGCATTTTCCATAAGGTTGTGTAAACTTTTAATATCCAATGTGCCAGCTGTTTTCTGTATCGCAGTAATGTACATAGCTCAAGAAACCGCTGTATATTTTGCCCTGCGTAATCCTTGTTAATATAACGCATACATGCATAACTGTATAACTGAATGGTTTAACAAAAACATCAGATCAACGTTACAGTACATTACATCTGTGATACAGTTTAAAACCCATTTAATAATTTCAGAAGTCTTAAGGATAGTCTGTGTCAGCGAATGGCACAGCAAAAGTATTTATTTAACATTTTAATGTGATTCAGGCATATAAGCCAAACCCAGGGGTCATGAACAGAGTTTGTGTGCTGTATATAAGCCAAACCCAGGGGCCATGACCAGAGTTTGTGTGCGGTAATATGAACCTAATTGTCTGCTGGATGGGATGATTCTGTTGCCTTTTACACAACAGTTCTGGTGTTATTCTGATATCTGATCGGTCGCCATAGTTTCTACACTATGTCTTATCCATTATAAGACATTAAAAACATTAAAACTATGCCACTTTTGGCCCAGCTTTCATGTTTTCCATGACATGTGTACTACTGTGTGTTCTTATGTGAAGGTAAAGTGTTTTTTGAGTATTTACTTGTTTAGTGCCACTTAAAAGAGGGCTGCTCACTCCATGTCCCGGATGGTTAATGTCCCAGAATTCATGCTTGATCATCTTAGTACGTGGGAATTGGTGTCATTAAGAACTGAGCGCTGTGGTTGAATAGATAGCTAGACATAAAACAATCTTCGTAGATATTGACTCTCAAGGGCCAAGGTTGGACAGCCTTAAAGTACAAACATTAAAAGCTTCTTTTGTTTATTTTTTAAATATGATTTCCTTGGAAGTTAGTGTTTATTGCCTTAGTGTTGTGAGGAATTAACGGTATCAAAGCGAGAGCTTGGATTCACTTTCCGCTATTGCTCATTTCATTTGTCTTTAATTGTCCAAAGTAACACTTCTTTTGTACATGTTCAATCAGACATCATTTGTTCAGATTTATATTTAATATTGAATATAAATATTGAATGTCCTCATTTAATACCTTACCTTTGTTACTTGCTTATTATTCTTACAAAAACGGGAGGCATTACCTGTTTGTGTTGTTTTATTGACAGTTTTTGGATGTCTTGAGAAAGGTTTTATGCATGGACTGTCCTGAACTGAAGAGACTCCTATTTACAGGGTGTGATTGTAGCTTTGCTCTATAGGCTTTGTGTGTAATTGCCTTGAGGTGCTCAGTTCTCTGCACAGCCTTTTGTGTCCGACTGCCTTCATAGACAAAGAACTTTAGCCTACGTGCGTGCAATATCACACGGCATTGATTGACTCCCGAATAGCTGATGCATCCATAATGTAATGGCCAGTTGAGAATTTCCCACTAATAGGGTGCAGATAACATCTCATCTTATTATGTGGCACACAATTGAGTGTGTGTTTATCAGCGCTGTCAGCCTGTCACTCACTTTGTGAGTGTTACGAGGTTGTGTGTGGACTAGCTAACGTGTACGTTGGGATAGGTCCACATGGGGTGAATTATGGGATTGGCGTCATTGGACAGCCACGTATAGGGACATTATTAAATGCTAACAGTTCCAATGTCATGTCTCGTTTTTACTCTTATTGATCATGTATCTAACTATACAGTATGTGTGAGGGAAATGGATGTTGCAGTATTGTTGCCATAAAACTGCAGTGCGCACATATCACATCCATGTCTGTTTTCTTGTGGAGTGCCGAAGTGACTACGAAATCGAATTGTCTAAATGAAATGCAATCAAACTGAAGTCAGTACGAATGTAATGTGTATGTAAGAAGGCTTCAGTCTAATAATATAAATATATTGACAATATACTATGTACATGCTTATAAACAAGGCTTCAAAAGCTACCAAAGGCTCCCCTGCTGAAGGGAACTTTGTTGCAGTAAATGCACAGCATGTGAAATGTTTTGTATGAATGTTCACTCTGGGGGAGAACGAGATGGCTGTTCGGTGTAGCTAGCTTTGAGAAAAATAGAATTTAAGCATTGTTATAACGGTACAGATGTTTGTGCAAAATGCAAATGAATGACACAAAGGAATTGTCATCTTTTACTTTGTACTTTGTGTATATGTTCAGTGTTTTAATAAATCCTCTCGATAACACTATACACAGATTATTCTTTACTTTTGGTGATAAATGCTGTCTCTGACACGATGTCAAAACATTCCCAATTATTGTACAATCACTTAAGCATATGTATTGAAATTACAATCAATTTGAGTTCGTTGTTGGTTCTACTGGGGGAAAGCTAAATTGATTGTCTCGCTGATGACGTGTGGAGGTTAAGTGGCATTGTTTTAAGGAATGTCTTATATTTCAAATCCTAAACCTTTTGAAAATGGTTGCGCAGATGTTCTTCATCTGTCAGCATAGGAGAACCCTTTGTGGTTCCCAGAACTTCATTCTTTGGTTTTTAAAGCCAAAAATGTTTGGTTTCCAAATGGAACTATTTTAGGTTTCAATTCTTTGTGGAATAGGGAACTATTTTTGTTTTGAATTCCTTCTGGAACATGGAACCAAAAATGGTTCTAACTAGAACATCCAATTGTTATCTTAGTCATTGCTTCATTCCAAAAAAATAAATACAATGTTTCCAGTCCATCGATAAGGCATGATTAAAGGTATAGCCTAGTGAGAATAAGACCTAGTTAGTTATTTTTGTTTCCTTTTACATGAGACCTAAAATGTTTCCACTCCCATTTTCTGAAAATGTATTTGCAATTTGGTGAACAGTCATGCCATGCTTCATGGGAATTCCATACCACTTGTTTTTTAATGTTGGCTAGAATTCCAAGCTAGCTAGCAGTTATCATCTTAGCTCCCAAAGTCCCAAGGCTAACCCTAGAAAATAATCGGTCTGTTCTGCGCAACAAGTAAAAAGCATTTGTTTGCGTCATCATCGTGATGGCCCTCCCGCTCGGCATGTTGTTGTCCTTTGTGATGTTACAGGAACTTGTGGGCGGAGCTGGGATGACCGTCAGGACGATAGGCAACACCTGTCAATGAACTGGCTGGCTATAATGCTGAGCATTCAGTGCCCACAGCAGACACTTCTTTGCATAATGGATTTCATACAACTGAAGTTTTACAACCACTCACTCACACCACTGATGTAATGGTTTTCACCCCCCAACCCTTTATTCTAGTATGAATATTGAATAAATTGTCTTTTGTTAATCGTAACATCCAACATGTGGTCTTCCAATGTTTGTCACAGCGTTGGGTCAGATCATAATATCGCAATATACCTCATGTAGCGTAAGCTATAGAAATTGTTTCCGATTAGGCTAGTGATGAAGGAATGAAATATTTTCCCTTTTATTTCAGCTTCTTCTACAACTTTAAAGAAAAGGCCGTAAGCAAACAGATTTAACTTCAGTCAAAATACTAGACCTACAAAAAAACAGAAAACAAGCAACGGCATCAGTCACCCAGCTGACATTTGTCAAAAACCCTTACCCATACTAGCAAACTTTGATCTTAAGTAGGGCTCTCAATTAAACTGGTAGCCACCAAAACCAAACAGAAACACAGACAACCCAAAATCACAAAATAGAACTCTAAGTCACGTAAAAGAGCCTAGAGGTCTCCTGTCATTCATGTTACAGTACCAACCTCCAAAGACCCCAACGGGGGAGGGGGGCATCTGATCTGGCCACAGTGCAGGTCGTAGAGCAGTTCTGATGGAGGCTCCGCCCGTACTTGGACGTCTTACCGGAATTAAAGGCTCCACCCCTGGATCAGGACGAGACGCTGGAGAAAAAGGTGGCTCCGCCTCCGACACAGGACAGGGCATAGGAGCAGCTGGTGTCTCCACCCCCGAAGCAGCACAGGATGCTGGAGAAGAGAGTGGTGACAGCCGGAGCTCACGTGGCCACCCCTCCAGGGGCAAGCACGTTTATTTATATAGCCCAATTCAAAGCAATTCAATGTGCTTTACAAGGGGAAATAATAAATAATATAAATGCATTTTATATTCATAGCAGCCTGTTTACTGACATCATGTACATTTCAAACGTTACATCTTAGTAGTAGCTGTGTACATTTCACATCTATGTTCAAAAAGGTGTTTGAAAGCTTTTCAGGTCTTTAGAACCTGGACAATAATTCTTTAGAACGCCCAGGTCTTAAGACATTTATTCAAAAGGTCTCTAGAACCTTTCCAGGCTCTAGACCTGGCAGATAAGTCTTAAGAACTTACAGGGGCGAGCACAATACTTCCGCTTTGGCCTCTTGTGGCGTTGTTGGGCAGGCCGGTGCTGCCATCTGGTACTCCGGGGACTCAACTGAACCCCCACATGTAGAGTCCCAGGGGCAACTCGTTGTCCAGGTCCTCCAATTCCCCTGACAGTAGGTGCTCCAGATCTTATGACCACCCCCATAGCCCCCCAAAAACATTTGTTTGGAGAGGCTTCTCCTTTTGTTGCTGAGGAGGTATTTGTAAATAGTTCAGATATACACAGGAGACTCAGGGTTCAATGAACATTTGTATTGAACTTCACACAGTCGCATACAGGCAAGTCCTCCAACTAAAACCCAAAACTTACTTCCATCGGGCGCGAGCCTTCCCGGTAACGCGCAGCTTGCATACGTAACAGAATGCCCTTAAAGCCATAGTCACATTTACATGTGCACATTATATGACATCTCCCCTTTTATGTTTTGTTTCTCTGAGGATACCCAAAGATATCCTGACTGTTCCTATAACTGAACATTTGAACGGTACTACACTTGATTAAACAGTAGGCTTAACTCATTAAACATTACTCTGTGCAATGGCTCCAAAGATTAACAAAAATATCCCCATCTTTACAGATTTAACCTTTCAACAGGTTTACTCAGTCTACCAGACCGGGTATGGGGCAGTCCAGTCTATATTTCTGGCGGTTTGACACTTGGGGTTGGCAATGCAGCATCCGTGGAGACTGTGGGGTCAGGCTGCTGTGTGGCAGCACCTTGCTGCAGTTCATCTGGAGCTAGAGGGTGAGTGTCTCCCGCCACAGGAGGAACATGCTGCAAGTGACGCCGGTTGCGTCTCAAAGTTGCTCCCTGAGGTGTTTCAATGACAAAGGAGCGTGGTGTGGTGCTGTCTCCCAAGACAACAGCAGGTGTTCTCCAGGCTTTCTGATGGTCCAGCTTTATGAGTACGGGATCACCTGGCTTTACAGAAGGCAAAGGCCTAGCTCCATGGCGCTGATTAAAGTAGAATGCTTGTTTCCCCTTTTCCAATGCATCCTTAGTCCTGACCGTTTCCAGATCAGGCCATCGGGGCTGTAGATTTGCCTCCAGTGTCGGAAGGGTTGTCTTTATCTTCCTGCCCATGAGCAGCTCTGCCGGGCTGCCAAGGCGTTGACCGATAGCACATAAGGGCAAGCAGAGGGTCTTTCTGCGTCAAGATTCTTTTAGCGGTCTGAACCCCTCTCTCTGCATGTCCGTTCCCTTGAGGGTTGTGTGGACTAGAAGTGATGTGTATAAAGTCAAACTCTATTGCTAAGTCTTTGAATTCCTGACATGAAAATTGAGGCCCATTGTCAGACACGACCTCGTCTGGACAGCCAAATCTTGCAAACACTGCCTTCAACTTCAAGATTACCTGCGAGGCAGTGGTTGTCGGCAGGTGAAGTATTTCCAGGAAACTGGAAAAATAGTCAGACACGACAAGGTAAGTGTGTTTGTTATGATCACACAGGTCCATCGCAAGTCTCTTCCAAGGCCGGTCAGGAAGGGGGGTAGAGATGAGAGGTTCTTTCCGCTGGCTGGGTTTCCTCTCACGGCATACCTGACAAGACTGGACTTTTTTCTGGATTTCTGATGAGATGCTGGGCCACCATACGGACGCATGGGCTCGCTCTCTACACTTTGTCAAACCTTGGTGTCCGTCATGTATTCGGTCCAGGATGTCTGTTCTGAGCACATCTGGAATCACCATACGGCTACCTCTGATGACGATCCCATCGCACTCTGAGAATTCAGCTTTCATGGGAAAATATTCTCTGATTGCTCCTGGGACCTGGCCTATGTACTCTGGCCACCCTGACTTTATGAACTGCAACACCAGTTGAAGGTTACTGTCGGCTGCTGTAGCTGTCTTTATGGCCTCAAGCTTACGTGGGGATGTAGGCAGGGCGTCTACCACGGCTGCTACATAGCATGCTACGTCTGAGTGAGTTTCCGTCTCCGTTTCCAGGGACTGTAATGGACTCCGTGAGAGTGTGTCGGCCACCGCTAGGGTCTTCCCTGGTGCATATTCGGCCATCGGTTTAAATCTCATAAGTCTCATGAGTAGTCTTTGGCACCGTATTGGCACTTTGTCTAGGTCTTTCTGATTCATGAGTGGCACCAGAGGTTTGTGGTCCGTTACTAACTTGAAGCTCTCAAGGCCACACAGGTACTTTTCAAATTTCTCACAGGCCCAGACGCACGCCAAACACTCTTTCTCTATCTGTGCATATCTGGTCTCGGCATCCGACAGGCTACGTGAGCAGTATGCCACAGGTTTCCATTCCTCGTCATGTAGCTGCATCAACACTCCTCCTATACCATAACTGCTGGCGTCAGCAGAGACAGCGGTAGGCCGGTTCACATCGTAGAACTTCAGGACAGGAGAAGTGGACAGGATGTCTTTAATCTGCTGGAATGCCTCCTGTTGGGAGTGGTCCCACGTCCATACTGACTTGGACTTTAACAGATCATAAAGTGGGTTACACTCTGTAGACAAATTTGGAATGTATTTCCCCAAGTAATTGAACATGCCCAAAATACGCTTTAGGTCTTGCACGTTCTGTGGTGGTGGGAGCTCGCGAATTGCCTTGACTTTTTCAGGGTCAGGTCTTACACCTGATTTGTCAATGACATGACCCAGGAAGTGAAGCTGGTCCTGCCTAAACTTACACTTTTCTTTGTTTAGCTTTAGGCCAGCTGACTCGATCCTTTCCAGCACCTTGCTGAGACGTTGGTCGTGCTGCTCTGGTGTATCTCCATACACTAGGACATCATCCATGAAGATAGCCACGCCCAACAGGCCATTGAGGGTCTCTGTCATTTTGCGTTGGAAGATTTCCGGAGCACTTGTGATTCCAAATGGGAGTCTTTTAAATGCATATCGGCCAAAGGGTGTTATAAAGGTGGTTAATTTGGTGCTTTCAGGGTGTAGAGGTATCTGCCAAAACCCGGAGGCGGCATCCAGTGACGTGAACATGGTTGCGTCACTGAGTTTAGCTGTAATTTCCTCAGCAGTTGGAAGGACGTACCTCTCTCTCCTTACAGTCTCGTTTAACCTCTTCAAATCAACACAGATG
Organism: Dallia pectoralis; assembly: GCA_029465975.1. Lineage (NCBI taxonomy): Eukaryota > Metazoa > Chordata > Actinopteri > Esociformes > Umbridae > Dallia > Dallia pectoralis. The sequence goes on from CM055744.1 coordinate 4,914,390, forward strand.
CGCACTTTCCCATTTTTCCTTGGGACTGGCACCATAGGCGCGCACCAGTCAGTGGGCTCCGTCACAGGCTCAATCACCTCATTTTCCTCCATTCGTTTTAATTCCTCTTTTACCTTTTGCAGTAGAGGCAACGGGACACGACGAGCAGTGTGCACTGCGTATGGCTCAGCATTATCTCTTAACCGGATTTTAACAGGTTCGGTTTTGAGTGTTCCGTGCTCACCGAATGCTGTGTGGACTTCCTCGACACGTTTCACAAGCCCCATGGTCATTGCGGTGGCTCTGCCTAGCAGATTGTTTGCGTTGTGGCCATCGATGACGTATACTGGAAAACTGTATGGATTTCTTTTATATTCTGTGCTTGCTTGGAACTTTCCTAAACAGTCCAACGGACCACCTGGACTGGACAGTGTGATATGTGATTTGTTAAACTCCTCTGCTCCCATAATGTTTACATCTGCACCCGTGTCAATTTTAAATTTGACCGGTGTTGCTCCAATTGTAAACTCTATTGTCCATCGTTCATCACTTGTGTTTTTATTTGTGACTGCACCCAGAAAGTATGGTGTCTGTGAAACAGTCTCTGTCACTTCTCTGACTGTTTTACTATAACATTTCTTTTCCCAGTGACCCACCTTCTTACACTTGTTGCATGTGGAGTTCTTGGCTGGGCACCTTTCTGGATCGCTGTGTTTTAATTTTCCACATTTTCCACAGTTTGAGTCTGCTTGATAATTTTCTCTTTTAGGTTTCCACTTGGGCTTTCCTCTGCCTAATCCTCTCCCGCGAATTTCCTGTACTGCTGCATGTGACTCCCCCTGCAGGTGAACTTGGAGTGCAACCTCTTCAGACTGGCGAACAGTTGTAATCGTTTGGGCAAGTGTAAGATCAGCCATTAGCTGCAATTTACGTGACAAGTCCTTGTCCAAAATGCCCACAACAATGCGGTCGCGGATGTGTTCGTCTTTATTTACCCCAGTATTTACAGTGTTCTGATAGCTCATATAGGGCTCTGATAAACATTTCAGCTTTCTCACCAGGCCGCTGTGATCGCTGGTGAAAACAGGCGCGCTCGTGAATCACGTTGCGTTTAGGATAGAAGTATGCGTCGTATTTTCCCAACACAACGTCAATCTTCTCCTCATCCCCCTCCGTTTCAAATGTGAAAGACTTGAAAATGTTTTCAGCCTCAGGTCCCATGGCATAAATCAGCGAACTGACCTGCACGTCGCCGTCCTCTTTACTCAGTTTAGTGGCCAGCCGAAATCGCAGGAAACGTTGTTTCCAGTCAGCCCATTCATTTGGACGATCAAAAGCAAAACTTTCCGGTGGATGAAACTTGGCCATCTTTTTAGAGAAGCAATGTGTCCGTCAAACACTTCTGACACCATACACAGGAGACTCAGGGTTCAATGAACATTTGTATTGAACTTCACACAGTCGCATACAGGCAAGTCCTCCAACTAAAACCCCAAACTTACTTCCATCGGGCGCGAGCCTTCCCGGTAACGCGCAGCTTGCATACGTAACAGAATGCCCTTAAAGCCATAGTCACATTTACATGTGCACATTATATGACAGTATTCCTCCACAAAAGCTGTAGTGATATCCCTGAAGGCTTCCCCCTACTGTCAAACTCTGCTGTCTCCTTCATTGGTGTCTTTCTGTTATGATTAGGTGGGCGGTTAAGGTGGGAAGCAGGCTCAGAGTGTCACTGAAACATGTAACGATGTAATCAATAAATATTATTTCCCTTCATAATTCTTCTTTTCCACTTTTACATTACATTTACATTTGTGCTCTTACAGGGACATGTGCCATACTCTAGCATTTCTATTGGCCAATGCCAAGACTTGTACTCTGCTGCTGACCAATCATGGCTGAGAAAGCCCTTTGGCCTGCTTTGTGCTGCTGTCTGTTAAGCAGCAGAGTCTAAGCGGGACAGAGTAAGCACAGGAGGGGAGAGAAACACAGGCAGAACATTTTCAAAAAGAGAAAGGAGAGAAAAGGACTGAACCATAGAGCTGAGGGAAAGGGAATAGGGGAGCCTTTATTCTGAATGCAGAATGCAAATTATTTTTGTTTGTTTCAAAGTAAACAGTGCCGGATATTTCATCTCTAATTGACCAGAGTCTGGAGCTTTACAAGCTATACAAGTATACAGGGATAGTAGTAGTTTGAGAAACCAGTGATTAAACCTAAACAGGATTACAGTCCACAAGAGAGTTACTGAAGCTGGTCGGAGGAAAAACAACAGAGGGCAAAAGGTGAGAGGTTTTTATTTTCTCATTGTATATACACTCTCTCTTTCTTATTTTGCTTGTGCTTTTTATGTTTCCCTGTAAATGGTCATCAAGCTACAAAGGCAGGAGCTGTCAAAGTGGCCAGGGTTGGAGTGGGGGTAACTGGTTGTATTGTGTGCTCTTAGTCCCTGTGTTTGACAGCATAGTTACAGAGGCAAGAGCACTGCGCCAAGCTGGATGGCCTATTAGAATACATTCTCTCACAGACAATTACACCAGGACAAGCCATCTGAGAGAGTTACTGTATGTTAGGGCATTCTAAAACCATCAGGCACTCTGGTCCAAGTGCAAACATAATATATGTACAGTAGGTCCAAACATGCATGAAGGATGACTCCAAACATTGATGACTCCATACATACTCCCTTCAGTCAGAACTAGGCCATTGAGATGTATACATTTTCATACAGGACCGCTATGACAGTTGACATTGCAAGTGCCATGCTCTTACTAAGTAAGCTACACACCACATATGCTACGTGCATTACTGGACCTCCGTTGCTCCAGCCTGAAACTGGCGTCACCATTCAGCATTAGCTCAGGGTTTGCTGGAGTACGAGAGCTCTTCCCTAGCTTAAGTTCCTGCCGCCCTTTCAACAAAGCAGAGTGATTATGAGGAGGTGGTTTTCATTTTGAAATAGTGTATTGAATCTCATCCTCTTGCTGGGTGTCTCAGTAATCCCTGAATCTGATTGGTAAACTGTTTTTATGTCATTCATAACATTTAAGTTCCAGTAATAATCCATCCTCTCATGATATTGCCAATGCACAGTGGATTCCGTCCCTCTCTGGGAAGCCAATAAGTACTTTGATTACAGTTGCAGAAGAGTTGTTGCTTGGTATATTTAAGTTATTTTTAATATTTATATTATATATAACGATAATCATAGCTGCACAAACACAAGGCAATTTTTGACATTAAACTGTTTGCTCTGGATATATCCCTCTGTTATCACTGTGTTACTTTCTAATGCCAGCTGTATACATTATCCGGCATTCACACATTCACAGTTATATACACATAAGTGGTTAGAAGCGACTGTGCAACCAAACTCTATATTGTTGCAGATGACAATTCTGTGTATGGATACTGAAAACAATCCTGGCCAGCAAAGTTAACAGAAAGTGGTGTAAACAAATAAACATGCCTACAAATACAAAGATCAGTCAGATTTGCCAATAACAGAGAACGTAATCAGAATTGCATGAACAGGACACCCAGAACTGTGAACCTGGTGATTTGGTCATTTTAATGTCATTATAATGTTCACAATTTTATTATTATTGAATAATAATACAATAATATCAGTGTCAGTTTTTAAATTAAACCTAGAATATAAATTGTTAATAAGTTGAATATGGAATTATAAATAATCAGTACTTCCTCATTTCATGTAAAATATAGGCTGCATTTAAAAATAAAAGCTACTTTAAGGGAACATTCGTTAGTGTTCGTGTTTGTGTATCACAATAACATTTGAACTGAATATTTGTTTGGGTCAGTAGCATCACTTAAGGTGATTTACACATGGAGTTGGTCCGAGTTTCCTGGGCCACTAACCCAGTACCGTAAAGATTACACAAAGTTTTGTCTGCTAAAATAGAAACCTTTTGTGAAAATTTTATCTCAGACCATGTCAGTTCACGTAAACTAATGCGCAACAGCATTATGACAATATTCCTAATTAACTGTTGGTCCTCCACGTGTCGCCAAAACAGAGACAACCTCCTGAGCCATGGAAGATGTCCTGCAGTATCTGGCACCAATAAATCAGCAGCAAATCCTTCCTGTTAGTTTTGTGTATCGAACTTGATGGTCCAGTTCATCCCAAAAAGGCTCAATTGAATTGAGGTCTGGAGAATTTGGAGATCGGGGCAACACCTTCAACTCCTCATCATGTTCCTCAAACCATTCCCAAACACTGTGTAGAGAGTGGCAGGGAGCGTACTCATTGCCATGGAATTGGTGTCCACATGAGTGCCTGGACCCAGGGTTTCCCAGCACAACATTGTCCAGAACGTTAAACCAAACAACCTTCTTCCAGGTCCGAGGTCCTACACCGATGCTTGCATGCACAATGTAGGTGCTTTCGACGGGGTCACCATGGTCCTACTGACCAGCCTGCTGCTACACAGCTCCAATGTGTGACACATTTCTCCTGTAACCACTACATTTTCCTCGGACCTGTGATACAGTAGACCTTCTATCAGTTCGGCCCAGACAGAAAATAATTTGTAGCCTTCCTGCATCAATGAGCTTTGGGTGCCCAACATCCTGTTGCCAGTTTCTCTCTCCTCAGACCGCTGTCAGTAGGCACTCACCAATACTGACTGGCACCACACAAGTTTTGGGCAGCTGTCAGTAGGCACTCACCACTACTGACTGGCACCACACAAGCCTTGGGCAGCTGTCAGTAGGCATACACCACTACTTACTGGCACCACACAAGCCTTGGACAGCTGTCAGTAGCCACTCACCACTACTGACTGGCACCACATAAGCCTTGGGCAGCTGTCAGTAGGCACTCACCAATACTGACTGGCACCAAACAAGTTTGGGGCAGCTGTCAGTAGGCACTCACCACTACTGACTGGCACCACACAAGTTTTGGGCAGCTGTCAGTAGGCACTCACCACTACTGACTGGCACCACACAAGCCTTGGGCAGCTGTCAGTAGGCACTCACCAATACTGACTGGCACCCCACAAGTCGTTTAATCTTACAGATTCCTCCTTCATCCAACTAGTTGACTTTAAGAACTAATTGTTCGCGTCACCCGTAAGCAGTCATAATGTTGTGGCTCACCAGTGTACAAGCACAGCATTAGGTTTTCTATACTCTACTGTCTATGATGCTATCATCAGCTCAATACTCACTGAGAACTACAGTACACTGTGGTTTCCAATAGAGCTTAGAATTGGTGAATAACCAACTTGGGTTTTGTGAATGGTTTATTATACTCTGATCTAAATCTGTCAGTCAGTTAAAAGTCCTTATTATACATTTATGGCAGGAGCAGGTTTGGAATCAAGGTTTTAAAACCTACCCACTGCTAGAGCTCTGTTTTTGACAGCTACAGAATTAATGGCTTGTCCTACACACCCTTATCTCTTGATATGATGGTTAACATTAATATTCAGTGGACGCAGAAATGGAATAGCCTTGGATTGATGTCTCTCCGAGCGTTTGTGGTTTTTGAATCTTGTTGAAGCATATGCCTATTAGAGAGTATGGAATTTTGGAAACCAGTTAAAATAACCCAAAAAACATTCCATGAAAAACCTGGATAAAGGAATCTGTTTTGGATGCCTTCTACTCACTACCAGCTGCCGCCCTGTACTACTGTCCATTGGCGGATCCAGCTCGCAGTAGCACCCCCAAACATGTAACAGTTTCCTAATATGTGCCTTCTGTCTGTCTCTTATCCAGAGCGACTTACAGTAAATGTATCTAGTTTACGAGAGCTAGGTGAAACAACAGCCCTTCATGGATCCTTCAAAGAAGTGACCTTTATATACTGCTGGGATCAATGTTACACAATGTTCTATACTGGCCTTGACACAGTTTGTAAAAAATATATATTTTGGGCATTCAGTGTGTATATACTGTCAGTTGGTCAGTTATACTCATATTTTTTCATTGGCAGCGTTTTGTTGTTATGATAATTAAAAAACTGTTTACTGTTAACAGTAATTCACAAGACATAAATACATCTAGTTAATGAGACAAAATTGATGTATTTGCCTGGGTTTATTGTCGCCTACAATTTAATTACGTTGATGTATTTTGGCTACGGTTTTATAGCTAAAAGCTGTTCAGTATAGTTTGGTCACAAACCTTTTGAGCCTAGAACACTGACTTACAAGACAGGCAGATCAAATGTAAAATCTAAAGCATATGCAACATTATAAACATTCTGTAGCAATAAAGTCTGAGCAGAAGACTATCGTCAACAGACCAACAGAATTATAACATAATTATAACACACTGTTAGTGCCGTAATTCTAGATGATGATTGATGTCTGTGAATTACTATATAGACACTTGGGGTATGTGAGGACCCTGGTTATAGACAGTGTGTTATACTGGAGTATGTGAGGACCCTGGTTATAGACAGTGTGTTGTACTGGAGTATGTGAGGACCCTGGTTATAGACAGTGTGTTGTACTGGAGTATGTGAGGACCCTGGTTATAGACAGTGTGTTATACTGGAGTATGTGAGGACCCTGGTTATAGACAGTGTGTTATACTGGAGTATGTGAGGACCCTGGTTATAGACAGTGTGTTATACTGGTTATAGACAGTGTGTTATACTGGTTATAGACAGTGTGTTATACTGGAGTATGTGAGGACCCTGGTTATAGACAGTATGTGAGGACCCTGGTTATAGACAGTGTGTTATACTGGAGTATGTGAGGACCCTGGTTATAGACAGTGTGTTATGGTATGTGAGGACCCTGGTTAGGACCCTGGTTATAGACAGTGTGTTATGGGTTATAGACAGTGTGTTAGGACCCTGGTTATAGACAGTGTGTTATACTGGAGTATGTGAGGACCCTGGTTATAGACAGTGTGTTATATGTGAGGACCCTGGTATGTATGTGAGGACCCTGGTTATAGACAGTGTGTTATACTGGAGTATGTGAGGACCCTGGTTATAGACAGTGTGTTATATGGAGTATGAGGACCCTGGTTATAGACAGTGGATAGACAGTGTGTTATGGAGTATGTGAGGACCCTGGTTATAGACAGTGTGTTATACTGGAGTATGTGAGGACCCTGGTTATAGACAGTGTGTTATACTGTGGTTATAGACAGTGTGTTATACTGGAGTATGTGAGGACCCTGGTTATAGACAGTGTGTTATACTGGAGTATGTGAGGACCCTGGTTATAGACAGTGTGTTATGGTATGTGAGGACCCTGGTTATAGACAGTGTGTTGTACTGGAGTATGTGATGACCCTGGTTATAGACAGTGTGTTATACTGGAGTATGTGAGGACCCTGGTTATAGACAGTGTGTTATACTGGAGTATGTGAGGACCCTGGTTATAGACAGTGTGTTATACTGGAGTATGTGAGGACCCTGGTTATAGACAGTGTGTTATGGTATGTGAGGACCCTGGTTATAGACAGTGTGTTATGGTATGTGAGGACCCTGGTTATAGACAGTGTGTTATACTGGAGTATGTGAGGACCCTGGTTATAGACAGTGTGTTATGGTATGTGAGGACCCTGGTTATAGACAGTGTGTTATGGTATGTGAGGACCCTGGTTATAGACAGTGTGTTATGGTATGTGAGGACCCTGGTTATAGACAGTGTGTTATACTGGAGTATGTGAGGACCCTGGTTACCATCCAAAGATGGTAGCCTGGGTCCACACATGAATATAATTACCTGACCAAGTGCGATTGTTTTACCCGGAGAAAACAACCTCCTAAAAATGTATTTCTTAAATCAGATTATCTGTTCAGGGGAGTATTTTGGCTGCAAATAAACTGTGTGGTGACCTCCAAGTGAGTCATCTTATTTCCCATATAAGCCACCCCATTGGTGGGTCCACCCCAATTAACCCTATGTTGTCATTTCCCAGGCGGCTGTGCAAATAGACCTATCAGGACGAGGCCAGCTCTTAAAGAGCAAATTATTCATTATTTTTTAAAATGTAAAGCAGTTGCGGCACACATGAGAATTGCATGTGAGGGAAAAACCCCAGCAGATATTTGTGTAGTGAGAGGGATATCTTATGTGACCACACACTTGTGTAGTGAGAGGGATATCCTATGTGACCACACACTTGTGTAGTGAGAGGGATATCCTATGTGACCACACACTTGTGTAGTGAGAGGGATATCCTATGTGACCACACACTTGTGTAGTGAGAGGGATATCCTATGTGACCACACACTTGTGTAGTGAGAGGGATATCCTATGTGACCACACACTTGTGTAGTGAGAGGGATATCTTATGTGACCACACACTTGTGTAGTGAGAGGGATATCCTATGTGACCACACACTTGTGTAGTGAGAGGGATATCCTATGTGACCACACACTTGTGTAGTGAGAGGGATATCCTATGTGACCACACACTTGTGTAGTGAGAGGGATATCCTATGTGACCACACACTTGTGTAGTGAGAGGGATATCCTATGTGACCACACAGATGGAGAAAAAACCTCCATCTTTTTTAGGGTATACATATCTCCAATAAATCTACAGGTAAAAAAACTTTCCTTAGACCGCTTAATTATGCAAACAGGCTTTCAAAGCCACTTGCAAATTATTTAAACTGCTTCTATTATCTCATAACAACATTTTTCCATGTCTAAATAAATTATTTTAATTGTGGGAATGATTTAAACCCACCTATTCATAGTGACACACCTGCAGTAATTGATTATAACAGCTCAGCTTTGGTTGTTTTCTTTTCCAGACCTGTACAGAGAGGTCTAGTCTTCACTATGAATCCTGGAATCAACTCTTTATCCCCAAAAATGCAACTGCATTTGGTATTACAATAAAGGACAACTTAAAAATCAATGGAGGGATTTACAGCGACAAACGATGACATGTTGCTAATGCTAACGATACTGTAGCCTACATCCTATAACAAACCTGTTGCACATTACACCTGCTCATTAATTCCACTGTTACGGTAGGGATGGTCACAGCTTCACACTGGAGAGATCTGCTTTGCTTTGATTACACCTATTTATTTTGATGGCCAAAATATAGATAATGACAACTTTTTGGGAATGTCTTGATTGATACACTAGATATTTATTAGATTAATTTAGGCATTGGAGGATGCCTCAATTGTGATACCTTGCTCCACTTCATCCTTGAATATAATGCAGAACACATCTAGTGGGCTAGGAGGGTATTGGGGCACTTATGTAACTTAGAGGTTCGTTCCTGAATCAAATGTGAGTGATTAGAATGGGCACAGCAGGTTTGGATTCTGTGATTCTCTTTGTTATAAAAGTCACTGGGTCTTGGTGCACAGTGGGAGTTATTGTCTATATTGTAGCGACCCTGGAGTTTGGGAACCCATTGGACAGAGGGAGGAGGGGGCGGGTCAGGGAGCATCTTATAAGAGGGGGGTCAAGCAGGTGTCTCGCTCTCTCTCCTCATTTGTCGAAGTGACAAGTTCAGTGAATGTTAACTGTGGTTCTGTTCAGTGTTCATTAGCTGTTGCTAATTGTGTTTAAGTTTAAGGGTAGTAGGCGTAGGCAGTGGCCCACAACTGCCTGGTTGTAATAAATAAAGAGTGTTAACCGTATTAGTGCCTCCGTCTCTGTTGGGGTTACGTGAGAATTTTACATTGGTGTCAGAAGTGGGATTCTAGAGATGGCGGCACAAGGTGATGAGGGCGCCTACGGTAAAGTCAAAGAGGAACCAGGCGAAGTAAAACCATGCATTTCATTGTGGTTCCCGGTAAAGGAAGTCAATCGGACATTGGGAAAAGCCACGCTAGCTGCGGTGCCCGACTTACAGGAGAGAGCCAATGACGCGCACGCGCGGCAGTGGAGCGAAGTCAGGGGTTATGAAAATCACCTCAACAAAGATGGCAGCGCCCTGTCAGCGACGTCTAGCTGCAAGTTAAAGCCCCGAAGTTCAGTGGCAACGTCGACTTCGAGGCTTTCCGGGCGCAGTTCGAACTATTAGCTGAATCGGCCGGATGGGGGGAAGAACCGAAGGCACTACAGCTAGCAATGTGCTTAACCGGGGATGCAGTCACCTGTTTGCTAATGCTAACACCGGAGCAGCGGAGGAGCTACAGGGAGCTGGTCGCGGCGCTCCACCGGAGTTTTGGCAAAGATAAACACCGGGAACTGGCGTGGTCTGCGCTAGGTCGGAGAGAGCGAATGCCTGGGGAACCTCTGAGGGCACTAGCCAACGACGTGGAGAGGCTAACTCGGCGGGCCTATGGACACACACCACCGCTGGTACAGGACGAATTGGCACGCGACCGGTTCGTGCTAGCACTGTCCCCACCAGAACTGCGAGCCGGAACTCAACTCGCCTGCCCTATATCCCTACAAGAGGCGCTTGACGTGGCGAGGCAAAATGAGGTCATCTGGGAAGAGGCTGCGGGGAGGAAACACAGCGAGGCAGCGGCGGTAAGAGCTACAGAGACCTGCGCACCACGTGAGGAGATGCCGGGTTGGGCGAGAGATATCACGGAGCTGGTGCACGCGCTATCCATCTCATCTTCTCCCCAGCACGTGGAACGGAGAAACCTTCCAGGAAATGGCCCGGGTTGCTGGAGGTGTGGACAAATTGGGCATCTTCGTCGTGAGTGTACCGCCCAAATTAAACGGCAGGGAAACGACAGTGGGTCTGTGCAGAGGGGGCAGTACAGGCCCTGAATAGGCCCCGCGACGAAAAGAGATGCGGCTACCAAGGTGGGGGTAAGGCTGGGGCTGAGGCTGTGGTTGTAGGGCGGACAACAATAGGGGATTTTTGCCACGTTAAAGTGACAATAGAAGGGAGGCCATGCACAGCGCTAGTGGACACAGGTTCTACTGTCACCATTGTGCGACCTGATGTCATACCGGGTGGGGTAGTATGGGAACCAACGGCAGTGCAATTAAGGACTGTGACGGGTGAAGTTGCCCCGATGCTAGGCAAACGGATAATGTCTCTGACTGTGGGGGGGAGGACGGTGACTCATTTGGTTTGGGTTTCTAATGTGCAGGACCCCTGTATCCTGGGTTTAGAGGCCGCGCGCTGTCAGCTAGACCTAGCGTCAGGTACTATGGGTTTTGGAGAAGGGCCTGCTGTTACCTTAGACTCCCCCGGGAACAGAAGCGGGGGTTGGAGCTGCAGTGCTGCTGTCCCATTACAACCGGGTGGGGATGCCTCGCCCCACGCTGACACCGTCCCACACCGCAGGGCATTGTCCCCCGCGGCCCCCTGTTTCATACCTGGGGACACCGTGAATGCACCACCAGCGGTTGCACCAGCAGGAGCCACGCCCTCCCTCTCAGAGACAGACCCCGACCCCTCCCTGGCGGGCGTAAAGGACATATGCAGGACAAACAGTGAGGGTCTCAGCTCAGAACAGCGGGAGCAACTAAAACAACTGCTGGTGGAGTTCAAGGACAGTTTTGCTTGGGACGAACAAGGGGTGGGCTGTACCCATCTGGTGCAACACGAGATCGACACAGGCGATGCACAACCCATTAAGACCCGGCCCCGGCGCATCCCACTGGCCCGACAGGAGGCTGCGGACAGAGCGGTAGAGGAGATGGAGCAGGCAGGCTTCATTGAGCCCTCCAACAGCCCATGGTCTGCCCCAGTGGTGATGGTCCCTAAAAGGGGGGGGAAATTGAGGTTTTGTGTGGACTATAGGGAATTGAACGCAGTGACACGTAAAGACTCTTACCCAATTCCGCGGGTGGATGAGAGCCTCGACCTGGTGGGGGAGTCGTCCTGGTTTTCCTCCCTTGATCTACGCAGTGGCTACTGGCAAGTACCGTTGGCTCCAGAGGCACGGGCTAAAACAGCCTTTTCCACCCACCGGGGCCACTGGCAGTTCACAGTGCTGTGTTTTGGACTGTGTAATGCACCAGCCACATTTGAGCGCCTCATGGACCAGGTACTGTCTGACATCCCCAGTCAACAATGCTTGGTCTATCTAGATGACATTCTCGCTCACGGGACGTCCTTTGAGGGAGCGCTGGCAGCACTGAGGGGAGTGCTGGAAAGAGTGAGAGAGGCAGGGCTGAAGCTGCATCCTGAGAAGTGTCACTTTATGCAGCGAGAGGTGACCTTCCTGGGGCATCAGGTTGGCGAGAAGGGCGTCGGCACTCTGCTTGACAAGGTGGAGGCGGTTCGGGACTGGCCTGTGCCGACGACAAAGCAGCAGGTGAAGAGCTTCCTGGGACTGGCCTCCTACTACCGCAGGTTTGTGAAGGGGTTTTCAAACATCGCTTTTCCCCTCACAGGCCTGCTGGGGAAGAACAGGGAGTTTAAATGGACATCAGAGTGCCAGCAAGCTTTTACCACCCTGAAACGTGCCTTGGGAGAAGCCCCTGTCATTGCACCGCCTGTCCCATCTGAGCCCTTCATTCTTGACACTGACGCCAGCAACGTGGGCATGGGAGCGGTGTTGGCGCAACCTGGCCCAGAGGGAGAACGAGTGGTGGCATACTTTAGCAGGACTTTCAGCAAAGAGGAACGTCGCTACTGTGTGACTCGCAGGGAGCTGTTGGCAGTTGTAGCAGCGGTACGCCATTTTAAATACTACCTATGTGGCGTCCGTTTCCTGGTGCGCACTGACCATGCTGCTCTCCAATGGCTGCTGTCTTTCAAGGAACCAGAGGGGCAGATTGCACGCTGGCTGGAGGAGCTGCAGTCTTTCAACTTTCAAGTGGAGCACAGGGCCGGTGCTCGCCATGGCAACGCAGACGCTCTGTCCCGCCGACCGTGTGCAGAAGAAGGCTGCGGGTACTGCGAGAAGAGAGTAGCCAGAGAGAGAGAGCTATGCCAGGAGGAAGGTGTGGTGGCTGAAGTGAGTCAGTTGGGGCTCCCAGGTCTCAGCGGGATGCACGTAGTGGACGTCAACGAGTGGAGAGAGAAACAGGAGGAGGACAGCGAGCTGTCAATGGTGCTGCAGTGGGTCCGGGAGGGTCGGCGACCATCGAGAGAGGAGGTGGGCCCTCTCTCCCCAGCGGTGAAGGGACTGTGGGCTGGTTTTTCCGAACTGAGGCTGGCTGAGGGGGTACTACAGAGGGGGTGGAAGGCACCAGCGACGGGGGAAGTCACGTGGCAGGTGGTAGTCCCTAAGTCCATGCGGATGGCAGTATTAGGACAGTTACACGGGGGGGCGGGTGCTGGGCACTTCGGGACGACTAAGACACTACGACGGCTTAGAAAGGGGTTTTATTGGGGACAACATAGACGGGACGTGGAGGACTACTGTAGACAGTGTGACAGATGTGCCGCTAGAAAGGGGCCTCCTGGCCAGTCACGGGCTCAGCTACAACAGTTTCCCGTAGGGGCACCCCTAGAGAGGATCGGTGTGGACATAGTTGGGCCATTTCCAGTTTCAGAGGGGGGGAATAGATGGGTGTTGACCGCAATAGACTATTTTACAAAGTGGCCTGAAGCCTATGCCCTTCCTAATCAAGAGGCAGAGACAATTGTCAACGCGTTGCTTGGGGGTTTCATCAGCAGGTTTGGGGTTCCAGAGACGATCCACTCGGACCAAGGGAGAAATTTTGAGTCTCGGGTGTTCGCAGAGATGTGCCAGCGGTTGGGGGTGGAGAAGACGCGCACCACCCCTCTTCATCCGCAGAGCGACGGGTTAGTAGAAAGGTTCCACCGGACGTTGGGTCAGCAGTTGGCCATAGTGACAGAGAAACACCAAAAAGATTGGGACACTCACCTTCCCCTGGTCCTGATGGCATGCTGGTCAGCGGTTCAAGACTCAACGGCCTGCTCGCCTGCTCTGCTCATGCTGGGTAGGGAGCTGCGCACTCCAGCTGAGATGGTGTTCGGTCGGCCGCCAGAGGAAGCCCCACTACCGGCTGGTCTCGACTACGCCCGGAGACTACAAGATCGTCTGGAGTCGGCCCATTCATTTGCCAGGCAGCAGATGGAACGTGCAGGCATGCGGCAGAAAAGACACTATGACACGCGAGCGAAGGGGCGTCACTTCGTGGCGGGGGAGTTAGTGTGGCTACATAACCCAGCTAGGAAGAAGGGGCGGTGTCCTAAGCTGGACAGTGCATGGGTGGGGCCCTGCCAGATTTTAGAGAGGTTGGGGGAGGTTGTGTACCGCATCCAGATGCCCCTAAGGAGGCGCAGAGTGGCGGTGCATCGGGACAGACTGGCTCCTTACAGGGGCAGACAGACACTGGGTGGTGAAGAACCTGACAGTGGAGACAGCCAGGGGCCTGTAGAGGAAGGGCCTCAGAATGCAGGGGCTGAGCAACCAGCTACGGCTGAAGTTGTGGAGACAATCTGTGGACAGAGCAGAGAGAGAGCTTGGCGAGAGAGGAGGCGTCCGGGTCGCTTTAATGACTTTGTTTGTGCCCTCGGGGTCGAGGGCCTGTAAAGGGGGGGCTGTGTAGCGACCCTGGAGTTCGGGAACCCATTGGACAGAGGGAGGAGGGGGCGGGTCAGGGAGCATCTTATAAGAGGGGGGTCAAGCAGGTGTCTCGCTCTCTCTCCTCATTTGTCGAAGTGACAAGTTCAGTGAATGTTAACTGTGGTTCTGTTCAGTGTTCATTAGCTGTTGCTAATTGTGTTTAAGTTTAAGGGTAGTAGGCGTAGGCAGTGGCCCACAACTGCCTGGTTGTAATAAATAAAGAGTGTTAACCGTATTAGTGCCTCCGTCTCCGTTGGGGTTACGTGAGAATTTTACAATATGTTATGTTACTCTGTTGCATGTTTAGGTCCGTGTTTTATACATATAGCTGTGTTTGTAGTCGCTTGTTAAGCACATTTTTTGTTTCATTTCGAGTACTGTGTATATGTTTTCCGTGTTTCTTTTATATATTAAAACCTCTTGAACGCTATCATGCATTGTACTTGGAATAATCCTGCACTACACCTGGAACGTGAATATATGTAATGAAAAAAAATGTGTTTAGGCATATTGTAGCATTTCAGGCATCTAAATAAACATAGTTAGGCAAAATGTATGACATTTTAACTGCACCGAAGGTGCAGGGAGCTGCTATGTTTATTGCCCAGAATGTTAAGAGCTTTAGAGCTCATTAAGTGAGAATTAAAACACAATATGTTTGAAAGCCATCACCAAACCAATTTGAAATCTATGGCTCGACATTATGTACTGTAGACTTAAGAGTATACTAGGTACGAGTATTTTGTGTAATGTTAAAAAACTCAATTCATTTATTAAACTGTTTAAATAAAATTACCAAAAGAATGTTTAATCTGCTAAATCTTGTCAGGTATTTTTTTGAGTTTTATCTTAAACATGTTAATATTATCTTGTTTTTTGTTCTAGCACTCATGTCATCATTGTCACCTCAGCAGCCACAGAGGAAGGAAGACATGTTGGAAGACCAAAACCAACAGGAGAAGTTTCAGTTAAACGACACAGAGGGTGATGAGCAGAAAGATCCAGCAGACACTAAATATCCTGTCTCAGTGTATCAGACTATGTCAAATCTAATCTAACATCCAACCAGTTATATATTGAGGCCACAATCACACAGGACAATACAGTACTAACGCCCGCTGCCCCTTAATTCTGTGCATGGCCCCTGCTGTCAGGAGGACAATTCCTCTCAGAAACTACACCCCACAACCTCTCCAGGTAAAATGTTATTTGTATTAAACCCCATGAGTGACTTCACAGTTGCTAACAATGTTTTAAGGACGAGGCTCGTTAAGAGATATAAGAAACATACAGTAGTTCAAGTTAGAAATTGTGTATGGACTACCACCAGACAGAATCGTGTCTAAAAAACTCTGTTAACTAAAGAGAGAGATTTGAACCTGTGCTAACTTCTGTTGGACAAAATGCACTGATTACTGCTTAATTAAAAGGCTTCTCACAAAGCCTGCATGTTGTACAGTAATCTGCTGAGTGGGTAGTGGAGCATTCTTCTGGGGAATGCTATTACATAAACAGCGGCTGGTGGAGGAGACCCTACAGACCAGATGAGAGGGTTTACATTGTCTTTATATTATATTGTTTTGGCAGCTGTATCTTGTATAAAAGCTGGTATATAAACAATTCCATAGTGAAATACATAAAAATATTTGACAATTTTTTGGGCCACAAAATCGCTAATCAAAAAATCGGGACCTGAATGAACAAATAAGACAACATTTGTAATTTTTTTTTTTAGGACATTATTAGACTTCACTCAGATGTACCATGACACCCAGGTGCGCTACAGCGACTCATGGGCAGATTGTCAAGCAGATTTATGATTCGTTCAGTAAGTTCTCCATATACTTTTATGGAAACATCACACCAACACCGTTATTATTGACATATGATATCGGGATAACTTTGGGAGGCAGTGTCTGTTTTTTGCCAAAGACCAAGATGGGAAACCCTGTAACCCTGTTATGACAAAGTGAAAATGTTACACCTTGTTTGGAAAAGGAGGTTGAAAGCGTCTGTGATACGGGCTGGTTATTGAGGAGTGTAATTCAACAAGTAGAATCTCAAAATAGAATTTGAATACATATGTACACTAGCAACAAGCTCCTAACTCGGGTATCTTTATGGTCCCCTGCTTTGATTGGGCACACTGGTGCTAGTTCCCAGATCCTTGATTCCTGCCTGATGGTATTTAAGAACGTGTGTTGAGAACCATCCCTCTGGTGGAACCATTCCATGGGCTGTCCCGTGCTGAACATATGCTACTGATGGTCAGATAGTAGCATGCTATTAAAGACATGCTTTCTTGACTTTCTTGACTTTTTTGAAATTATCATAGTGCTTGTTTTTTTACATACTGCTATGTAAAAAACACCAAATGTGCAGTGCTCTGTGAGAGAACCAGCAGTCTCAGTCACTGGCATGTTCTTCTAACATTTACTCTAATGAAGAAACCAATCAGTGTGCGCTTGTCTCTAAACACGCCGCTACCATGGCACTCTTTGAGTGTACCATCCATTGCTGGTAAGTGGGAAGAACTAGGTGAGGAGCTTAGTCGTGGGTTTTCATTCAGGCTTGATATGAATGAAATTCCTCTTCAGCATGTCATTTAGTAGAATACCTTGAACGAGTTAGCCCTTCTACGGATTCTGTTTGCAAATGTGCTTATTTCACAAAAGGTTTCAAGGCAAATGAATAACAAAACTGTGAAAAAAGTGGCGAGAAAAATGCTGTGTGTGTGTCTATGTGTTTAAATCTGTGATTGTGTGTGTGTGTTTGAACAGGGTTGGATTGTAAAAGAAGGGGCTTGTGTGGTCTCAGCAATTTCTCATCAGGACTATTTCTGCTGAGTACTCTGTTTTACTGTGGCCCAATATTTTCTCTGTCATAGTAGAGATATCAATTGCTTTTTCTGTTTTTTTGACGAATGGCTCGTGTCAGCGTTTGCACTATGTGTCTGTTTCAGCTCGGATTCACTAATCATTTTCTGGTCAGGTTTTAAAACAAGGAAAATCACATGAGGTACAAATATTTGTTAGTTTTACTAGACTTTGGGGTTTTAGGCGTTAAGGTTAATGTAACAGTTCACTAGCTGTCAGGGAATATAATTTTATTATCAAATAACAATTACATTTTAATAATACTGAAATACTGACCCATAATTAATTTTCTAAATAGGATGAGTGAATGAAACTGGAAATTCTAAGTATTAGAATTGACATCCCCTGTGTCGTGAAGTTAGATAAAATGTCATAAAAAACAGTCACCAGGACGACCTGACGCCAGACATCTATATGGCTCAGTTTAATGTACTGCTGAGCCGTAACCATAGAGAGGCACACATTTAACTCTCCACTTGAGCAGCCCCAGTTGCAAATAAACAATGCCTCAGAAAACACGCCGTGTAGCTGACAGGCTGCAAACGCAACACGCAGTTTCAGCAGCACGTGCTGTGTTGTTCGGTTATACTTGTTACGTGGTGGGAGTTGATAACAATAACATCTGGCCATTCATCAGCATGGCATTATTCATCAGCATGGCATTATTCATCAGCATGCCATTATTAATTAGCGTGGCATTAATAATTAGCGTGGCATTATTCATTAGCGTGGCATTATTCATTAGCGTGGCATTATTCATTAGCGTGGCATTATTCATTAGCGTGGCATTATTCATTAGCGTGGCATTATTCATTAGCGTGGCATTATTCATTAGCGTGGCATTATTAATTAGCGTGGCATTATTGATTAGCGTGGCATTATTGATTAGCGTGGCATTATTTATTAGCGTGGCATTATTCATTAGCGTGGCATTATTCATTAGCGTGGCATTATTCATTAGCGTGGCATTATTCATTAGCGTGGCATTATTCATTAGCGTGGCATTATTCATTAGCGTGGCATTATTCATTAGCGTGGCATTATTCATTAGCGTGGCATTATTAATTAGCGTGGCATTATTGATTAGCGTGGCATTATTGATTAGCGTGGCATTATTTATTAGCGTGGCATTATTCATTAGCGTGGCATTATTCATTAGCGTGGCATTATTCATTAGCGTGGCATTATTCATTAGCGTGGCATTATTCATTAGCGTGGCATTATTCATTAGCGTGGCATTATTCATTAGCGTGGCATTATTCATTAACGTGGCATTATTCATTAGCATGCCATTATTCATTAGCATGCCATTATTCATTAGCATGGCATTATTCATTTGCATTCCATTATTCATTAGCATGGCATTATTCATTAGCATGCCATTAGTCATTAGCATGCCATTATTCATTAGCATGGCATTATTCATTAGCATGGCATTATTCATTAGCATGGCCAGCACCGTTTGCCAGGGAAACAGGAGAGCCAGGTGAATGAGGCTTCTAAACCTGAAAGTTTTCTGTAGCTGGAGAGAGTTGAAATAGATCAGTAACCTAAATAAATCAGTTGCATCTTAAACTCAGGCTGCTCACACTGTGCTTTCCCTCAGGCAATTCTATTTATATCGAATAACGTCGTCTGTTCTTCCCCCTGAAGCCATATGATTCACAGGGGCTTAAACAGGCAAGTGAAGGGCTTACGCCTGTCGCAAGGATAAAACAGGAAAGGTAAAATATTGACTCCTTCAGTATTTTAAACGTTTCAAGGAATATTTGTACTCACTAAATGTCATGTTACATTTCCGAATGAATCAACAGTAAACTGTAAAATGCATATTGTCTCACATTTTTTACATGTATTATGTTAAATGGTGAAGCATTAATTCAATTTGTTGTTTCATTGATGTGACACGCTCTGTCTTTTCTAAAAAGACATTAGAGAAATATCTAGTAGACATTACAATGTGAACTGTTTGACCCAATGTCCTTGTCAAGCACGGTGGCGGTAGTGGACGTTTTAAGGATATTTTGCATCATGAGAACATGAAAGACTCCCCATCATTGAATAACCCATACATTATGGTCTGCATGAAGTAATTCTAAAGGACAATGTCAGGTGATTGGCTCGTGAGTTGAATCTGAATCGCTTCCGGGCCATGCAGTAAAACCTAATCCAAACCACAAATGCCCGTCCTTGAATGTCCGAACGAACTATGCGTCGATTATTTTGGAGTGGCCTAGACAATGGACAGATTTATATCTGATGTTGTGGCATGACCTTACAAAAGCAGTTCTTGTTCAAAACCTACAAATGCATGGCCTAGATTGACCCGGTGATATAAGCCTCTGCTCTAAGGGCACAGGTGCTGCAGTTATTTAGAGATTTTTGCAGCAAAAGCTTTATCGTTTACCACTTTCCTGCCCAATAAAGCATAAACCACTTTTTAAACATATTTTTTTTAAAATCTGTATAAAAACTTTGCTGTTTTACATTCAATAGTGGAATTAAATTCTTGATTATCTGATCAACAATCCAGTGTAGCAAAAACTGGAAATCTGAAAGGTCCTCAACCTCTCCTCCAGCACTCTTCCTACTTCTGTTCCACAATGGCGCTGTGTGAACGGCCACACAGCACCCAGCAGTGAGCAGTCAGAACTGCTTTACCTATTTCTCTCTGATATCTTCCAGGTTCTCTCACCCCGTTAAGCTGGTTGAACCCAGTGCTGCTGTACCGTTAATGGAAGAGCAGCCCTGGCAGGAGCTCCAGGGAATGTCTGGTCCTGAGGAGGTGTCACCTGTGGAGAACCCGACGGATGCGTGTAGCCGAGTTGTGGAGACAACAAATGAGAGCTCAAGCCTGACGGATCACTCTGAAGATGC
Source organism: Dallia pectoralis (assembly GCA_029465975.1). Lineage (NCBI taxonomy): Eukaryota > Metazoa > Chordata > Actinopteri > Esociformes > Umbridae > Dallia > Dallia pectoralis. Next base: position 4,934,553 of record CM055744.1, read on the forward strand.
ACCACGGACAGGTGATGAACAAAAGGAACAGCTGGATGAGAGCCTGTGTTATGTTGTGGAGGACATGATCAGAATGCTTTAGATTGAAAAGACACATTAAAAATGTGCAACAATGCATGATTAAAAGCCTAGTGATCACCGTTTACTAATGACAGTTATATCGCACATTTTACAACTGAAAGAACATGTGAGTATCTGGTCACTATTTCTTCTGTTACTAGAAAAGCTAAGAATATGCCAATAGGCGAAAAACATGCGCTGACAAAAATGAGCTGTTCCTTTGGGCGGTAGTTGTCAGGTTTGGTTTGTGTTGAACGGTGACCTACTTGTGTTGTCATCCTGAACCTAATCAGCTCATTCTGGATGCTTTAAATCTCTTCCAGATTGTACCGAGCCTTTTGATCATGCTAATCTCATATCATGCTATCTCACAGATGTTATCACAATCAATATGTTTGCCAAGTATGTCTCTTATTGAACAAGCACTTCCCTTAAATGCCCTGTTCTTATTATTGACAACTGTCGGTTGAACAGGTCTTAATTATCAATACGGGCCTTATTCCCTCATCCACACGTGAAGATGCCTAGTTCTAGTATAAAAACTCTTTCCTCACCAACAGGCTTCACTCAACAAAGTCTTCACAGTCCCTGGTACAGCATAGAATTATATGAGCTGGTCCAGCAAATGTAACACCTGTTCTGACACAAAGCAATGCCCTTAGCAAGATACTCAAATTAGCAACTCTTCAGGGAAATTAGGGAGAAACAACAAGGCACTGTACTCAATGAGGAAATAAAGAAATTTACAGTCATCATCATGCTGGCCACGGTTCAAAACCAAGAATTTTCAGTAAAAATAAATTCCCAGAGTCAGACAATCCTGACCCCAATGTTTGAAATGTTAAATCAAGATATTTTAGTATTCTTTCGCCGTACAAGTTCATTCGATTTGTGACAATTTCTCGGATGGAAATAGCCTTCATTTCTCAGAACAAATATATACTGACGAGTTTCGGAAGAAAGTTCATTGTTTTGGGCCTTTTTGAGCCTATAATCGAACCCACAAGCACAGAAACTCTAGATACTGACCTAGACTTTAGCCAGTTTATTGCTTCTTAAATTGGCACAATAGTTTTTAACTGTCCTACCATAATTGCTAAATGGTTTTCTAATGATCAATTAGCCTTTCAATGAAAACTTAGATTAGCAAGCACAACCTGCCATTGGAACAATGGTTACTGATAATGGGCCTCTGTATGCCTGTCAGCCGTTATCAACTATTTTATTGTCTTTGTCTATGCTCCCTTTGGGATCCATTCTCAGAAACATAATATATCATATCACTTTTATGTGATGATACTTAGCGGTACTTACCAACTCCTTGACTGCCTTGAAGATAATAGGTGCTGGATGGAAAAAACTTTTCTCCAACTTAATGAGAAAAAAAAAGTTTCTCCAACTAGATGAGTGTAAGACTGCAGTTATAGTATTTGGCACCCCAAATCAGTTGAGAAACGATCTAATAATGTGGGCCCCTTGTCCAGGAATGTGAACCCACTAGCAATACATGAAGGTGTTGTCTTTGATTCAGCTATACAATTAGACAAACTAATTAATCCTCTTGTCATAAGTACATTTTATCATGAGGATTATTGCAAAACTACTATCCTTCCTCCCTCATGGAAATGGAGATTAAACATGCACTTATGTTGTCTCAAATTGATTATTGCAATTCTTGGTATTCTGGAATTTGTCACTCTTATCACAGTTGCAGATTGTCCAAAATTCAGCTGCTAGATTGTTGACTGGTACCAGGAAGTGGGGTCATATCTCCCCAATATTGACCTCTCTTCACTGGTTACCAGTCAAATATGGAATTTGATTTTAAGGTGCTGTTACTTGTTTTTAAGGTATTACATGGATTGGCTCCATTGTATATTTTAGATCTTCTACATTGTATCAGTCCTCCAGGTCACTTAGATCAAACCAGTTCCTTTTAGCCATTCCACAGTCTGGGCTGAAAACCATAGGTCATCGTGTCTTTTCGGTTGTGGCCCAACTATTGAATAAACTGCCTATCATCATTACCCACCACAAGACTTTATTCTCGTCTTCGAATAAAGCCTTGGAATTTCGAGTCAGTTTATGGACATTTGGGCTCACCGGTGTATTCTGTATATACTATAGTGTTGAAGTTTCTGGTAGCTTAGCTCTGTTTAATTGCTTTTAATAAAAGCATTTGATTTGTTTCAGGTCAAATATTTTAGACCAGGCCAGAGTCATAATCGAAATACAACTTTCAGGCTTTGAAACATTTGACTTTTCAAATGTTTTCAAAAATACCACCAGAAAGTTAGTCAGCGTACCAAAATGAATCTTATGTGGCCTTCTGATTTTGTTGGAGGCATAGATTTACTGTAGAGCATTCAGTCTACATCTGTCGTTGTGGGAGCTAAAAGAAACACACCGAGGCTGTTTGAAATAACGAGCGCTGTTCCCAGAGGACTGAATCAGTTACTTCGCAGATCTGCTGATATGCTGATTGCCAATATGTAGGTATTGCCTTTCCTTTCTGTACACGTTCTTCACAGAGAGAGAATGTGTGTGTGTGTGTGGCTGTGTGCATGCTTACTTAGCTAATCCCTATTGTTGTAGAACAATATGCTTTCTCTCTCTTTTGGATTGTGTCCACGGTTATAAAGAATCTTAGAGCTGTGTCGGCTAATCCATGTCAGAATACACATCTCTCCGCCGATAATTGAATCCAGTGGTCGTTAATGTTTGAGGCTAATAAAAAAAACGTTCCAGACAAATTACAATTTTAAAGTGAATCAATAAAGCCACTAAGCTAAATGAGGCTGAAACACACTCTCTCTCTCAAAGCCGTTAATGGCAAGTCTGGCGGACCGTGGAGATAGACGGGGGCAATTTACAAACAAGGTGTATATTATTATTTAACACATGAGCCTGACTCCCTGCTATGTTCCTGCTAATATAATAATGTAATATTCTATTAACGAAATGACATTACAGAATATCTATGTATATTGTTTAATCAAATGCATGTATGGGACCAAAAGCAGTGTGTATTAATTGCGAAGTAAAGTCGCTTTTTCAGACGATCAGTGGGAGAATCCAATCCGGGCTCTGTGTCATTTGGTTCTGACTAATTCGTTTTTTACGGTCTCCCCCAGAAGGAGTGGCCGATGAAGAGTTAGTGACAGGTCGTCCAGAGGTGATCTTTGATGACGTGTCACGTGAGAGACCACTCTCTCCCGACGATGATGGTAAATCCAGGGGCAAGAGATAAGAGACGCTGGGGACATGGACTGGTTTTATTTGATGTCCCCCCCGTTTGATCCTGTATAAGAATTCTTTGGATCAATGCACACTGACCTGGGATCAGGTGACATTTGGTTCCTTTAAGCTCTTCTTGATTGAGCTTGAGACTCTTATATCTAAAAATCAGTGTGGATCACTGTACGGTCTTTATTCAGCCTTGATGTCAGCTTGTCTGTGTGTGCGTGTGTGTGTGTGTCAGGGGACATAATATATGAGGATGTGCACGGAGACGGGCCCCAGGGTGCAGGCAGCGGTCGGAGCTCCAGTGAGTTTGAGAGTTACGACGAGCAGTCTGATACGGAGAGGAAACTTCCAACCCGCAGCAAGGTAGGAGAGAGAGTGTTGGTATTCTATGTCTGTAGGCCTGTCTGTCTGCTGTTGTCTGGATTCAATGCATACGACACGATGCACACGCTAATATTGCGCCCGTTGTCGCGGCTCCCAACCACATGGTGTGTGAAATTTATGGAGATGAAACTAAGAACATGAAAATTGCATCAGCCTCATCTATTTAGCCTGGTGGCCTGAGAATCAATAAGCTCCCTTTCAGCTTGAAAGCAATGACACTGTACTGTAGACGCTGTGCTATTGCTATACACTTGGTGAATCTAGCCACTCTTGTCCACACGGGGGCAGTATATCCTCATTCACGTTGGTCTCTCTTCTGTGTGGTCAGACACGGTCCAGTTTCATCCCAGCATATATAGCATGTATGTAGAGTATAATATATATTGAAGCCTTGTCATAATATATTACAGTCATGTTTCCATATAGTGCCCCATTTCCGGGAGCAAAACTAATCTGGACAAATGTGTTCATAATGTGATCAAACAGTTTGAACCTGGTCCCATATTCCTAGCATGCGATATCCACATCAAGTTGGGACTGTACACACTTTCTGTAAGCATTTGCAGTTGGCTTTGTGCCTTTGCCTTTTTCACGGTCATTATAAATCTATGGTAAATGAAATGTTGCTTGGGATCAATTCAAGTCACGTGGTTCCTGTAAAATCATAGAGTTCATACTGTTCCAGACATATCACCAGCAATCACAATTAAAATGGTCTTCAGCTGTGCAGTAGGTCTTTCAAGAAGATGTATGGTGACTGGATAGTAAGTAATGATGATGACACAACCATCTCAGCACCAAGACATGGACATGATTTCACTGATAATAGTAGCCAACAGTTTTTGGACTTTAGGCACCATATTGGCGCCTGTGGCAGTGAGAGTAATGCAGCCTTTTCGACACAAGTGCCAGCCTGAGAATGCTCGTCTGACATGGAGCCCGTTCAGACTGGCACTGACTTAATAACGACATTGTTTCATACATCAGTTGTTGACGGATGTTCACGAAATAACACGCTGGTCTTTTATGCAACAGAATTGATATCAGCTTTCGAAATACACGTCATTCTACACGAAAACATTATCTCGACATGCTGCATGAATATTCACTCTCATAACATTCCCAATCATCGCACCCGTACCTCCATTTCTTTTTACGGCTAGAGAGTTGTTTATGATGAGTGACACGTGTAAGGAGGCACAACCATTTCACTCCCAAGACATTAGCGTTAGCAACAAGTTTCACTCATCCACTGCTGTCATGCTAATATGATATTGGAAAATACTTAACGAGGCCCTGCACCCTGGCACACTCTGGTACGTCACAGTGTTTATTGAAGGCCGAGCGAGAAATCTAGTCATGTTGTGTTTCGTCTATGTTGCTGATCTACTCCTCTACTAATAAAGTACCAGTCAAAAGTTGACACACTTACAAATTCAAGAGTTATTCTTTATTTTAACTATTAGTCTAATTGTAATGACATTAACTATGAAATAAGTCATAGGGAATCATGTAGCAACCAAAACAGCATTAAACAAACCGGAATACTATTATTACAAGTAGCCGACCTTTAACTTAATGACAGCTTTGCACAGTTTTGGCGTTCTCTCAACCACCTTCATGCGGTAGTCATCTGGAATGCTATTTCAACGGTCTTGAAGGACTTGCCAAATCTGGTACTTGTTGGCTGCTTTGCTTTCACTGCAGGTCAACTCATTCTATACCATCTCAAATGGTGTCGGGGTCAAGCCAAATCATCTGAGGCAGCTTCTATCACTCTTTTTTGATCAAATAGCCCTTACACAGCCTGGTGTTTAGTCTGCCATGAATTTGAAATAAATCACAGACAGTATCACCAGCAGAGCAATCCCATACCGTCACTCCTTCTCCGTGATTCAGTGTGGGAACCACAGATATATAGATCATCTGTTTACCAACTCTGCATCTTAAAAACACCAAAAACCAATCCTCTGCATCATCACTTTTATTCTAGCAGTGCTCAAGAGAGCTAATTATGTGTGCTTGACTATGGTCAAGGACACATATTGTAATCTCACATATATATTATTATTATGTGTGCTTGACTATGGTCAAGGACACATATTGTAATCTCACATATATATTATTATTATGTGTGCTTGACTATGGTCAAGGACACATATTGTAATCTCACATATATATTATTATTATGTGTGCTTGACTATGGTCAAGGACACATATTGTAATCTCACATATATATTATTATTATTATTATGTGTGCTTGACTATGGTCAAGGACACATATTGTAATCTCACATATATATTATTATTATTATATCAATTTTGTCCCCGCCTACTCCTCCCACAGTTTTTGCACTAGATGGACAAAAAAGGTGTCAAAATGTGCGTCCCGAACTCTATTTAGTTGGCATTGTTTTGTAGAAGGTTTCGTTATGTAGTTTACGAAATATTAACGATAATGTCGCTAATTAATCCCCATTGAAATACATTGACGGAATCTTCAAAACTAGAGTGTGAGAGCCCATTCAGCAGAAAATTTAGAGAACATTTGTAAACTGCTACTGCTGCCTGAGTTTCAACTCTTTACACACAAATGGCATATCAAAACGTTCATCTATTTGTGCTGTCACTCAAAATGTTCAAATATAAGCTGTAACATATATATTTATTTCGTTATGTCCTTTTGTTTCCAACTTGCGCCTCCCCATAGACATCCATACAAACGCTGATTTTCTCCACTCTAATTTGAAAGCGATTTTTTGTGTTTTTTTGTTCGTTTGTAAATTGTGATAGCGCCTACATTTCCGGGGTTACAGATACATGTTATACATCAAAATGTCCGCCTGGTTCTTAGGATTCTCATGATGTAATTGTTTAAACTGTGTGAGTAAAACTCTGGTTAGTAGAGCTAAAAGTATACGACCATGTCTGAATCTTTTGAAATGATAGACAGTGAAGCAGCATTTTCTGGTTGTTGATTGGCTAAATAGTAGGAACATTCTGGAAGGGGTGGGGGAGGAGGCAGCGCGCTCTGATATCGATGAGAACAGCTGGTCCTCCTGACAAAGGCATGGCTGGCAGGCAACAGCCACAGACACTGCAATCAACAGCCACAGACATATCCTGCAGCAAAGAAAGAATGTATTAACGAATGAATGGGTAAGTTCTTTCTCTGGGTCTCTGTTTACACGTTAGCATGTTAGCTAGCGTTAGCGCGCTAGCTATCGTTAGCATGTTAGCTAGCGTTAGCGCGCTAGCTAGCGTTAGCTACTACTGTAAGTTTATGCATACATTCAGACAGCCTGCAGCAATGAATGGATGGGTAACTTCTTTCTCTGGGTCTCTGTTTACACGTTAGCATGTTAGCTAGCGTTAGCGCGCTAGCTATCGTTAGCATGTTAGCTAGCGTTAGCGCGCTAGCTAGCGTTAGCTACTACTGTAAGTTTATGCATACATTCAGACAGCCTGCAGCAATGAATGGATGGGTAACTTCTTTCTCTGGGTCTCTGTTTACACGTTAGCATGTTAGCTAGCGTTAGCGCGCTAGCTAGCGTTAGCAGTTTCTAATGCTGTTTCATATGCTACTATGGTGCATGCAGCAGTAGTGTGTATTCATGAGTAATGACTGATAGGTTTAACACATTGTATACTATGGTACATGTAGCAGCAGTGTGTATTCATGAGTAATGACTGATAGGTTTAACACATTGTATACTATGGTGCATGTAGCAGCAGTGTGTATTCATGAGTAATGACTGATATGTTTAACACATTTGTATACTATGGTGGTTTAACACATTGTATACTATGGTGCATGCAGCAGTAGTGTGTATTCATGAGTAATGACTGATAGGTTTAACACATTGTATACTATGGTACATGTAGCAGCAGTGTGTATTCATGAGTAATGACTGATAGGTTTAACACATTGTATACTATGGTGCATGTAGCAGCAGTGTGTATTCATGAGTAATGACTGATATGTTTAACACATTTGTATACTATGGTGGTTTAACACATTGTATACTATGGTGCTTGCAGCAGCAGTGTGTATTTATGAGTAATGACTGATAGGTTTAACACATTGTATACTATGGTGCATATAGCAGCAGTGTGTATTCATGAGTAATGACTGATAGGTTTAACACATTGTATACTATGGTCCTTGCAGCAGCAGTGTGTATTCATGAGTAATGACTGATAGGTTTAACACATTGTATACTATGGTGCATGCAGCAGCAGTGTCACCTCAGTTTGGCAGTTGATATCAGTACACAGTCGACTGCGGGTGGCCGCAAGCACACATCATCACAATTTCTGCAGAAATTGTACGCTATCTAGTTATTATTATTATTATTATATCACTTTGTCCACCCCTACTCCTCCCACAGTTTTTGCACTAGATGGACAAAAAGGTGTCAAAATGTGCGTCCCGAACTCTATTTAGTTGGCATTGTTTTGTAGAAGGTTTCGTTATGTAGTTTACGAAATATTAACGATAATGTCGCTAATTAATTCCCATTGAAATACATTGACGGAATCTTCAAAACTAGAGTGTGAGAGCCCATTCAGCAGAAAATGTAGAGAACATTTGTAAACTGCTACTGCTGCCTGAGTTTCAACCCTTTACACACAAATGGCATATCAAAACGTTCATCTATTTGTGCTGTCACTCAAAATGTTCAAATATAAGCTGTAACATATATATTTATTTCGTTATGTCCTTTTGTTTCCAACTTGCGCCTCCCCATAGACATCCATAGAAACTGTGATTTTCTCCACTCTAATTTGAAAGCGATTTTTGGTGTTTTTTGTTCGTTTGTAAATTGTGATAGCGCCTACATTTCTGGGGTTACAGATACATGTTATACATCAAAATGTCCGCCTGGTTCTTAGGATTCTCATGATGTAATTGTTTAAACTGTGTGAGTAAAACTCTGGTTAGTAGAGCTAAAAGTATACGACCATGTCTGAATCTTTTGAAATGATAGACAGTGAAGCAGCATTTTCTGGTTGTTGATTGGCTAAATAGTAGGAACATTCTGGAAGGGGCGGGGGGAAGGAGGCAGCGCGCTCTGATATCGATGAGAACAGCTGGTCCTCCTGACAAAGGCATAGTTGCCTGGTTACAGACAAAGACTCTGCCTGCAATGAACGAATGAATGAATTGGTAAGTTCTTTCTCTGGGTCTCTGTTTACATGTTAGCATGTTAGCTAGCGTTAGCGCGCTAGCTAACGTTAGCATGTTAGCTAGCGTTAGCGCGCTAGCTAGCGTTAGCTACTACTTTAAGTGTATGCATACATTCAGACAGCCTGCAGCAATGAATGGATAGGTAAGTTATTTCTCTGGGTCTCTGTTTACACGTTAGCATGTTAGCTAGCGTTAGCGCGCTAGCTAGCGTTAGCATGTTAGCTAGCGTTAGCGCGCTAGCTAGCGTTAGCTACTACTGTAGTAATGAGTAATGACTGATAGGTTTAACACATTGTATACTATGGTGCATGTAGCAGCAGTGTGTATTCATGGGTAATGACTGATAGGCTTAACACATTGCATACTATGGTGCATGCAGCAGTAGTGTGTATTCATGAGTAATGACTGATAGGTTTAACACATTGCATACTATGGTGCATGTAGCAGCAGTGTGTATTGATGAGTAATGACTGATAGGTTTAACACATTGCATACTATCTTGCATGCAGCAGCAGTGTGTATTCATGAGTATTGACTGATAGGTTTAACACATTGCATACTATGGTGCATGTTGCAGCAGTGTGTATTCATGAGTAATGACTGATAGGTTTAACACATTGCATACTATGGTGCATGCAGCAGCAGTGTGTATTCATGAGTAATGACTGATAGGTTTAACACATTGTATACTATGGTGCATGTAGCAGCAGTGTCACCTCAGTTTGGCAGTTGACATCAGTAAACAGTCGACTACGGGTGGCCGCAAGCACACATCATCACAATTTCTGCAGAAATTGTACGCTATCTAGTTTCATCAGTCATACCAATTTATTATCACAGTACATTCGCATTCGTACCTAACACTTTACCTAACCTTAGTGGTAATATTTTGGATTAACCTTGCAATAGCATTAATGGGATTGGTCATAGAACAATTATATTTGGGTGAAATTCCCGTTAACACGTCTGCGCCAGCGCAACGTGAGCTTTGTTAGCAAGAATGGATTAATTGAATCCATGTATCTGCTATTGCAGAAGCTGCATTTTAAACAGGAAATGTGTTTTATACATATTTATCTTATTCAACCTTTATTTTAGCAGGTGAGGTTATGCTGAGACCAAATGTCTCTTTTGCAGAAGAGCTCATCATCAACTCAATTATTAACAATAGAAAGTAAGCACACGCGAAAACATTCTTCATGGAAATACTCCTCTATTATTCTTTTGAATATTCATGTCTTGTTTCTAACTCATCATTAAAGTATTCATATTTCATTTAGGACCATTACTTGTTACCATGTGAGGAACCACATGAAAAGAATAAACAATATATATATATATATATACACACACAACCCCAATTCCAACAGTATTGAAAATGCAAAAAAAAAACGACCATTCCAGGACCTTAATATGCTTCTTAATGAGCCACTCTTTTGTTGCCTTGGCCTTGTGTTTGGGTCTTTGTCATGCTGGAATTCCTATCCGCAACCCATTTTTAATGCCCTGGCTGAGGGAAGGAGGTTCTCACCTAAGATTTAACGGTACATGGCCCCATCCATCGTCCCTTTGATGCAGTGAAATTGCCCTGTCCCCTTAGCAGAAAAACACCCCCAAAGCATAATGTTTCCACCTCCATGTGTTCTTGGGGTCATAGGCAACATTCTTCCTCCAAACACAGCGAGTTGAGTGGGTGCCATATAGCACATTTTCGGTCTCATCTCACCACAATTTCACCCAGTTCTCCTTTGAATCATTCAGAAGTTCATTGGCAAACTTCTGACGGGCCTGTAAATGTGCTTTCTTGAGCAGGGGGACTTGCGGGCGCTACAGGATTTCAGTTCTCCACAACATAGTGTGTAACCAATTGTAACACACATTGTAGACTCTCAATTTAATATGATCCTAATATTGTACAAAACGGTATGCTATCAGAGGTGAGCGAAAACCTACTTGCTAAAAAAATACAAATGAGTGTTTATTATGTGTGGGCACTAACTTACGCTACCAAAATCAGTGCTATTAGTCTCTCTGATATTTTTCTTCGACCAGTTCAGTGCTCTTAGGTTTTGCTCTCAATTCATGTGATTAATCCTGGTGTTTGCTTGCTTGTTTTGCCTTGATACTTTTCCCTTTGTTTTCATGCCTTCATCCCTGCACTCTGTTTTGTGGTTTAGGCAACCTGCCTAACTGTGCCCCACACTCTGCTGACCTACACCTGTGGTTTCCCCCTGTATCGTGGCAGTACTGATGTGCGACACCTGTGGTTTCCCCCTGTACCATGGCAGTACTGATGTGCGACACCTGTGGTTTCCCCCTGTACCATGGCAGTACTGATGTGCGACACCTGTGGTTTCCCCCTGTACCTTGGCAGTACTGATGTTTCGACACCTGTGGTTTCCCCCTGTACCGTGGCAGTACTGATGTGCGACACCTGTGGTTTCCCCCTGTACCATGGCAGTACTGATGTTCGACACCTGTGGTTTCCCCTGTACCATGGCAGTACTCCCCTGATGTTTCGACACCTGTGGTTTCCACCTGTACCTTGGCAGTACTGATGTGCGACACCTGTGGTTTCCCCCTGTCCCATGGCAGTACTGATGTGCAACACCTGTGGTTTCCACCTGTACCTTGGCAGTACTGATGTGCGACACCTGTGGTTTCCCCCTGTACCATGGCAGTACTGATGTGTGACACCTGTGGTTTCCACCTGTACCTTGGCAGTACTGATGTGTGACACCTGTGGTTTCCCCCTGTACCATGGCAGTACTGATGTGCGACACCTGTGGTTTCCCCCTGTCCCATGGCAGTACTGATGTGCAACACCTGTGGTTTCCACCTGTACCTTGGCAGTACTGATGTGCGACACCTGTGGTTTCCCCCTGTACCATGGCAGTACTGATGTGTGACACCTGTGGTTTCCCCTGTACCATGGCAGTACTGATGTGCGACACCTGTGGTTTCCCCCTGTACCATGGCAGTACTGATGTGTGACACCTGTGGTTTCCCCTGTACCGTGGCAGTACTGATGTGCGACACCTGTGGTTTCCCCTGTACCATGGCAGTACTGATGTGCGACACCTGTGGTTTCCCCCTGTACCATGGCAGTACTGATGTGTGACACCTGTGGTTTCCCCCTGTACCATGGCAGTACTCCCCTGATGTTTCGACACCTGTGGTTTCCACCTGTACCATGGCAGTACTGATGTGCGACACCTGTGGTTTCCCCCTGGCAGTACTCCCTGATGTTTCGACACCTGTGGTTTTCCCTGTACCATGTCAGTACTGATGTGCGACACCTGTGGTTTCCCCTGTACCATGGCAGTACTCCCCTGATGTTTCGACACCTGTGGTTTCCCCTGTACCATGGCAGTACTCCCTGATGTTTCGACACCTGTGGTTTCCACCTGTACCTTGGCAGTACTGATGTGCGACACCTGTGGTTTCCCCCTGTCCCATGGCAGTACTGATGTGCAACACCTGTGGTTTCCACCTGTACCTTGGCAGTACTGATGTGCGACACCTGTGGTTTCCCCCTGTACCATGGCAGTACTGATGTGTGACACCTGTGGTTTCCACCTGTACCTTGGCAGTACTGATGTGTGACACCTGTGGTTTCCCCCTGTACCATGGCAGTACTGATGTGCGACACCTGTGGTTTCCCCTGTCCCATGGCAGTACTGATGTGCAACACCTGTGGTTTCCACCTGTACCTTGGCAGTACTGATGTGCGACACCTGTGGTTTCCCCCTGTACCATGGCAGTACTGATGTGTGACACCTGTGGTTTCCCCCTGTACCATGGCAGTACTGATGTGCGACACCTGTGGTTTCCCCCTGTACCATGGCAGTACTGATGTGTGACACCTGTGGTTTCCCCCTGTACCATGGCAGTACTCCCTGATGTTTCGACACCTGTGGTTTCCACCTGTACCATGGCAGTACTGATGTGCGACTCCTGTGGTTTCCCCTGTACCATGGCAGTACTCCCCTGATGTTTCGACACCTGTGGTTTTCCCCTGTACCATGTCAGTACTGATGTGCGACACCTGTGGTTTCCCCCTGTACCATGGCAGTACTCCCCTGATGTTTCGACACCTGTGGTTTCCACCTGTACCTTGGCAGTACTGATGTGCGACACCTGTGGTTTCCCCCTGTCCCATGGCAGTACTGATGTGCAACACCTGTGGTTTCCACCTGTACCTTGGCAGTACTGATGTGCGACACCTGTGGTTTCCCCCTGTACCATGGCAGTACTGATGTGTGACACCTGTGGTTTCCCCCTGTACCATGGCAGTACTGATGTGCGACACCTGTGGTTTCCCCCTGTACCATGGCAGTACTGATGTGTGACACCTGTGGTTTCCCCCTGTACCGTGGCAGTACTGATGTGCGACACCTGTGGTTTCCCCCTGTACCATGGCAGTACTGATGTGCGACACCTGTGGTTTCCCCCTGTACCATGGCAGTACTGATGTGTGACACCTGTGGTTTCCCCCTGTACCATGGCAGTACTCCCCTGATGTTTCGACACCTGTGGTTTCCACCTGTACCATGGCAGTACTGATGTGCGACACCTGTGGTTTCCCCCTGTACCATGGCAGTACTCCCCTGATGTTTCGACACCTGTGGTTTTCCCCTGTACCATGTCAGTACTGATGTGCGACACCTGTGGTTTCCCCCTGTACCATGGCAGTACTCCCTGATGTTTCGACACCTGTGGTTTCCCCTGTATGGCAGTACTCCCCTGATGTTTCGACACCTGTGGTTTCCACCTGTACCTTGGCAGTACTGATGTGCGACACCTGTGGTTTCCCCCTGTCCCATGGCAGTACTGATGTGCAACACCTGTGGTTTCCACCTGTACCTTGGCAGTACTGATGTGCGACACCTGTGGTTTCCCCCTGTACCATGGCAGTACTGATGTGTGACACCTGTGGTTTCCACCTGTACCTTGGCAGTACTGATGTGTGACACCTGTGGTTTCCCCCTGTACCATGGCAGTACTGATGTGCGACACCTGTGGTTTCCCCCTGTACCATGGCAGTACTGATGTGCAACACCTGTGGTTTCACCTGTACCTTGGCAGTACTGATGTGCGACACCTGTGGTTTCCCCCTGTCCATGGCAGTACTGATGTGCAACACCTGTGGTTTCCACCTGTACCATGGCAGTACTGATGTGCAACACCTGTGGTTTCTACCTGGCAGTACCTGTGTGACACCTGTACTGATGTACTGATGTGCGACACCTGTGGTTTCCCCCTGTACCATGGCAGTACTGATGTGTGACACCTGTGGTTTCCCCCTGTACCATGGCAGTACTGATGTGTGACACCTGTGGTTTCCCCCTGTACCATGGCAGTACTCCCCTGATGTTTCGACACCTGTGGTTTTCCCCTGTACCATGGCAGTACTGATGTGTGACACCTGTGGTTTCCCCCTGTACCATGGCAGTACTGATGTGTGACACCTGTGGTTTCCCCCTGTACCATGGCAGTACTCCCCTGATGTTTCGACACCTGTGGTTTTCCCCTGTACCATGTCAGTACTGATGTGCGACACCTGTGGTTTCCCCCTGTACCATGGCAGTACTCCCCTGATGTTTCGACACCTGTGGTTTTCCCCTGTACCATGGCAGTACTGATGTGCGACACCTGTGGTTTCCCCCTGTATCGTGGCAGTACTCCCCTGATGTGCGACAGCTGAGAGAACGTTGTGGAAAGACCAAACGTGAGATAACCATGAGGTTGGTGTGGAAAAAGCACTATCACACCAATGTATTTAACTGACAGTGAGAGACACAATATGACACCGAAACAGCTTGACACTCGAAACTACAGCACCCAGGGGGCCTTTACGGAAGCCTCAATAAGTACCCCTGCTGTAGTAACTAAAATGTATTTGCTCTCCATACTGATGCTTTTGTGATAGATGCATATCTATCTCTAGCAGATTAAGGACATGTTTTGGGAACACATGAAAAAGTGAAACTCATTTACATTTCCAAAAACATCATGTCATCTTCCAGTTGATAACCTAGTTTCTTCAAGTGCCATCGTTTAGATGAGTTCGCATTCATCACAAGTGCCTGGTGCTCAGTGATGCTCAGGTTGGGGTTTGTGGGGGAATACAGCCTCATGGAGCTAAACCCCACTACCTGCCTGTAACTACAGCTTAGTCTGCTTACATGATCTCCCTATGATCTCCTCACATCCTCACACCTGATTTGAGGATGTGACAGACTAACAGAGGCACAGATGGTGATATTCATGGATTGATGCCGCCTCTGCTTCATCTCGTTCTGTGTCCTCGTGGATTACGTTATAGTGTTTCCTGTCTCTCAGTTCTTGTGGACTAACTGTTCTGGACTCCCTGTTGTTTGACCCAGGTTCATCAGCTAATGAAGGCCGCCAGAAGTGGGACCAAGGATGGACTGGACAAAACCAAAATAGCTTTCATGAGGAAAGTTTCTTTCCTGCACAAGGACCACTCAGGTATTCTGGAAGAATACTCACTCACTGTTTAAGAAATTACTGTCTGAGGGAATTTATTTTTAATTGAGTTTCTGCGGATGTACATACATTTAAGTCACTTCTTTGAATTCATTTGTGATGGCAAATGTGTGAGATTCTAGCCAAACCATGAATTATATTGGAAGCTTCCCATTGCTTTTAAAATTGCCAAAAAATAAAATACATTGAAAAGTTGAGTGAGCTTGCCCTGATAAAAGACAATGTTATGGCTCACTAAAGGCTTTGCTGTGTAGGAGATGAATGGGCAGAAAACCTCACATTACATGTATGGTGGGTGCAACCCAGAAATCAAAAGCATCAGATTATCATCCTGTAATGGAGTGTCAAGCAGCTTGAGAAAACGCAGATAACAGAGCAATGACTTAAGCAAATCTTCAAACACTCAAAAAAGGTTGAGGCCAGTGGTTGTATTTTTCCTCTGATTAGCTGTGGCGTTATACATTTCTGATATTGAGATATTGTTCCAAAATCATCGATTCTGTGTGCCTTTGTACTTTTCTTCAAAGGCCTGTTTAAACAGGTTTTTAAAGATCTATTCGACCCATGACTTCTGGGATACGGTGAATGTTTCCTCTAAGCTGCCTGTATGCTTGGCCCTACACCTCGTCCAAGGCTGTTGGTTCAGGATATGAGAAAAATAATTAGTTTGCCCTATTAGTTTGCACTATATGGAATTGAGTTTTTCTCATAGTATGTGATCGAATCAACATGGTCACAAGCCCTCTTTAAATGGGAAATAAATCCCTGAAAGCAGTTATAGACAGGGTTTAACAGAAATCCTTGCTTTGGTTTAGTTTGCCATGCACTGTTTTTAACTGGTGGCATTTTAGCGGTGGCAAAAATCATATTCATAAATAGGTACCTATATTATATAATTCCTATGATTTATATTCTGACATAATGGAAATATATAAGATAGCATGTCTGGAACTGGTCTGTTTTTGTGAGACCAACTGGATGTACTTCCAAATTCCCGAGAAATGTATTGGCAGTGGCTTACAGTAAAAATAAATAAACGTAAAAAGCTCTGGCCACAGCTGTCATGGACATTGCTGCTGGCAGCATGTTAATTGCATGGCATTGTATTATTCGTGGACTTTTATGGTCCCCAGTTTAAGATCCACCCGTGTTAATCTACTTTTTAATCAGCTGTTTTACAGCTAACAACTGTCAGATGGATTCATTTTCACGACAAAGGAAACATGCTTTCTGTATGGGCGGTTTTATTTCAGCTCATCAAGTCCACACTGTATACTTCACCACTCGATCATGTCAAATCATTGTTATAAAAGTTCATTTTATTGACTGATGAGATGTGTGTAGATATGTTTTCAACTAGCCACTGACTAATGAATGGATATTGCAATAATAACTGTCCAGAAAGTGCATTGTATTGTAGCATGTTTTTTTCTCACATATTTATTTTGCTTAACATCGTGAACTTTAACCTTATATTTTGTAAACCACAAGAGAACAATGCAGAATCTCATGTTGACCCCTCCAACCATGGCACTCTCCATTTTTGCGTTGACACGATTCCTCCATGTGCAAAAGTGTCCCGGAGCTGAGGGAGGGACAATTATCAGGGATGGAGTGGCTAATTAGACTCTCCAGTGGCCCATTCCAGTAAATGTGTAACATTGTGGAATCCCAAGCCCGAGGCACCAGGTTATTTTGGTGCACGCATTTGATTTTCAGACATGACAGGCATTCTAAATTACATTTTGATTCTTACCGAGGTGTATTTTTTTCGTTTGGCTATCTTAATAAACTTTTGTCATTATGAAACAAAAGTATGAAAATTAAAATTCGAGTGTGACCCAAGGTTATGGTGAGCCACCCCAAGCCCCCATACCACTCTGGCAGTCAACCCTGGTTACTTATCATCCATAAATGACAATAGAGGGGACTGAGTGTGATTTCAACCCGATTGAGACAGTTGGGTTTGAGTTGGTCTGCGACAGAAGGAAAAGCAGTTAACAAGCCTTACAGCCTTATTCTAAAATGGATTCAATTATCGATTATTTTAGATTTGATTTTTAAAAGTGAAAATATATTTTTTAGTTAAATATAACGTATGAAAAGTTCAAATCACTCTTTAGGAAAACTTCTTGTATAACATAAAACATTCACTGGCTGTGGTTGAGTTGGCTCAGCCCTCCCTCACGCATCTTTGGTCCATTGGTTGACACTGTGTGTCTGATTGACAGAACATAAATGAGAAGGCAGTTAGTCTGAGTAGACAGTCAGAACGAACGTGTGTGTCCTTGAGCATTTAGGCCTATATTATATATATATATATATATATAATTTGATTAAGTTCTTTAATTATATTAACTTAAATATTTTGATTGTTAATATCTTTTTTTATAAGTAGATTCTTCTGATTCTGACTCTGCACATGGCTTCCTACTACACTACACCCTACAGCGATCATGACAGAATGCGAAGCCAGCAAAGAAGCCAGCAGAGCCAGCAGACGGTGAGTGGATTCCACGGGGGGGCAAGCTATAGCGCCCCGTCGGATGAAACTCGCCGTCGCCCCACGGAGCGGTGGGAGTGGAATCGGCCGGAGACACCACAGGAGCGGTGGCTACGTCTCCGGCCGTATGCTACGGTGGAACCACCGAAGCGGCATTCAGGGCCAGTTCTAATGGGTCCGCGGGCCTTCTATGAAGGAAGGATGAGGGCATCCCGGAAGCGCCCCAAAGAGATTTTTGGGGGGGAGCTAACGGGGTGTTCAGGAAGGTCCGCGGAGAGAACACCCACGGTCCTGGTCCTGCAGGAACTGCCACCCACTGCTCCGGGGCTGCAGACAGGGGGAGGAAAACCCCTGGAGCTACAGCCACTACCCCCGCCGTGGGAAGACCCTTTTCGGCCACCTACGTCAGGGACAGAAAAACCCCCGGAGGGGTTGGATGAACAGCCCACGGCTGTTATTAGGACGTGGTGGAGGACATGGCTGGACTTCCAGGAGCCTGCGCCCGAGATGGTCGCCACCACGCCTGCGCCTGAGATGGTCGCCACCACGCCTGCGCCCAAGATGGCTGTTGCCGCCACGCCAGCGTCCACGATGGCTCCCGCCGTCACGCCAGCGCCCAAGATGGCTGTTGCCGCCACGCCAGCGCCCAAGATGGCTGTTGCCGCATCGCCGCCCACAATGGCTGCCGCATCGCCGCCCACAATGGCTGCCGCATCGCCGCCCACAGTGGCTGCCGCATCGCCGCCCACGGTGGCTGCCGCATCGCCGCCCACAATGGCTGCCGCATCGCCGCCCACAATGGCTGCCGCCTCGCCGCCCACAATGGCTGCCGCCTCGCCGCCCACAATGGCTGCCGCCTCGCCGCCCACAATGGCTGCCGCCTCGCCGCCCACAAAGGCTGCCGCATTGGTTTTGTGTTTCCGTTCGGCTATCTGGGGAGCTAGCCTTTTAGTGGGGGATACTGTCACGATTGGTGTGGTGGCGTTGCTACACTTCCATTTCGGTGATCCACTTCCGTGTTTTTGTTCTCACTAGCTGTGATTACTTCCTCTTTCACGTGGTCACAGCTGTTAGTAATCTGTCACTTTATGTGGGATATAAGAGGGTCGCGAGCAGTGCACTCGTTGCTTCGCATTGTTACATGTCACACGTTATTTTAGAGGTGAGTGTGTTATACTACTGCGGTTATTGTAATGTGTTTGTTTAAGTCGCTATATGCGCATTTTCATTTCAGTGCCACAGTTTAGTGTTTTTCGCCGTTCACGGTTTGTTTTACTTTTGGTGTATTAATAAACCTGTTCTAAACGGATATACGACTCTGCACATGGCTTCCTACTACACTACACCCTACAGCGATCATGACAGATAGTCTCCGTCAGGTTTCCACAGGATCATAAAAAGGCCTTCACTCTTTTACTATTTTGTTTTTTTCTGTGGTGGATTGAGAATATTTAGTTATCAAAAATGGAGGCAAAGCTGCTGAAAATGAATCATTTGTGATCTATGAGAGGTTACATTTCTGTCCAAATCCGTGATATGTTGTTAATTTATGCATTTCCTTAAAGCAGAATCACAATCATACCTTAGTAAGCCATACAAGTTGGTAAGTGAATGGTATTGGTGAAATGAGACAGAAATTGTCCCATGCATTCCAGAGACCCATTCTTCAACAGTGACAGTTTCGCAACCATTGTGTCACATCTTGGCACAACACCTGTTTCCCCAATCATTGTCCCTATTTTAGTTCCTCTTTCTTTGTGTATCTTCTTGGTCTTTTTGTTGGTGTAAGCCATTGTCACGGTTTGCGCATATCTTTTCTTTGTTTCGTGTTTTTCTGTTTTAATGTTTACATTTTTGTTAAACACATGTCCTTCATTCACCCCGGCATTTGTCCTGCCACCCGTTACGTGACCCATTGGCCAAAAGGTGTAGAATACGACTGTGGCTTTAGTAAATATGAAGGAAATTGAGGTCCTTCATATTCTATTTGTCAATAACTAATTTACTGTTGAGGATTTAAGGTTTGGCAGTGAAGCCTTGTAAAACAACAGCGGCATTATAGTATATCATATATTTTTGTTACCAAAGACTGGCTTTTATTGCCGTTTTTCCACTGACTCCATCTGGCAGTTTTTGATAGCACAGATTGTAATAGCCATACATTACAACATTACTCTTCCCTGAAATGTCACAGCAATCAAATGCATATTATACTCTAGTTGACTTGTTTAAATACTGTACAGCAGTTGTATAAAGTGTTAAATTCAAGGACCAAATAGTTTTGCCAATGATTACTTGGGGGGTGGGGGTGGGTTAGGGATGGTCACTGGGTATTTGTCCACCAGTTAGAATTATGCACATTTCATTGACAGCATCCAGTGTCAGCTACCTGACATATTAATCAGCGGCGTGTCCTAGCATGCACTGGTCCTTTTTACAAAAGTAATTATGAAATGATTTTGAAAAATATCGAAAAATGAATGATCTTAACAAAAATATTATAAATATGATTAACCTTGTGTAGATCCTAATACTATAAACTATGAACAAACTTTGATCAGACTGTATGTTGCTGAGCAACTTCTCAGCTTTAGAATGAAGTGTAGGACCAACCTTGTTGGAGGCTCCAGTTGTATCAGTTACAGTGATTAGTATTAGTCACTATTGATGCGTTTCTTTCTGGAATCAGAGCCAATATTTATGAAATCTAGAGCAATTAAAAATGAAAATATTAACCTGGGTATACTATTTCTATAGGAGTACCAGAGGCACTTGCTAGAGGCAGATCCATGAATCCTGAGCCCAGGGAAGATCTGGCCCATAATTTACCGTCTAAGGGAGATCACTCAGTGTCACTCCATGTTTCAGATTGCACTATTCAGATTGCACTAACATCATGTGTGGCTGAGTGGGACAGTAGTGAGTACATTGAAGACCTATTCGTTGCATCGCTTAGTGTGTTTGTGTGTTCATGAGGTTATATGCAAACATGTGAAGGAAACGTTTTTACCATATAAATCCCCAAAGTGAGATACGTTATGTTAAGTGCAACACTGGCAGTTTGGTTAATATTTTTACTAGATTTAGGGTTCTCATTAGGGTTAATGTTAGATTATGTTGTTAGAGAAACGATGAGTAACATAAACAAGGGGAATCAATTTAGATTTGGTGAAAGTCCAGATGGGCTACTTATTTGCTGCTTTTGAGGTCTGACATGGGCTTTTCTGGTGTGCTGGTTGGTGGCTCCATGCGACTGATCAGCCTCCATGAGAGAGATAACATGGTGCCAAACTACTGGGCCCCAAAAAAGCCAAACTGGGCAGGTGCATCATGGAATTGTGTAGCTTGGGATGTGGGACTCATCTCATTTTGTTTCTAATCAGAAGTGATTTTATTTGTCATCAGCTGGTATGAATGTACATGTACATTTCTTGTCTGAAACTTCGTTCCCTCTCTCAGGGAACAATGATTATGTCCAAATTCTATGGTTCAGAGACTATATCCACTGATATTACCTGACACTGTTTTAATGAGCTGCATACAAATTGAGCAAACAGACCCATTTTTTGGAAACAAATATGCGTGCTTATAGCTTTCGTGCTGGCCAATTGGTACCCTCTGCTAGCGTTCATACAAACTTAAATTGTGCTCATTATTTACCTATCAGAGACACCATTTCAATCCCTCTCATTTCTTTCTGGTGTTGTTCATTGCAATGTTTAATTGATATCCTGAGACCAGCCAAATGAGCCTGTAGTGTGAGGTTAGAAGAAGCCTGGGGGTTGGAACTAAACACTCCTTCAGTTATGCTCTTTTCCATCTGTGACAGTGGATTTGTCACAGCTGTTCATTTTCAACTATCCTCGCGTTATTTGTGCCTCGCTTGCGGAGCGTATAAAGGAGATGGTTAATTTCGATGTAAGATTTTCAAATTTCCTGGCTCCTGCTTCTCCAGCTACTGCTGCCGTCAGCCCCCTGTTTTGTGTTGAATCAAAGCATCCTCAGTCTCCTGTCAACACCCTTCACCTTAGCACTCTAATGGATTGTAAAGGGTGTTTCTTGGTCTCCTGGATGGTAAATAGATCACGGTTGTGAATAGCAGATTCACATGGCCATTTCCTTCCCTACTTTCCTTGAATAGGACTGTAATTTGTAGCTTTTGAGTTTCGAAACATTAAAGTTTGAGCTTTTGGAGTTTCGAAACTTTAAAGATGAGTCGAGGAAATTTAAAGATGTCGAAATAAATAAATAAAATGCATTTACTGACATAAATGGCAAGCATGACTTGTCCCAAAGTAAATTTGTACCCTGAATAAACAAACATTTTCCTGACGGAAGTACCTTTTTCTTTTTACCCATCTTATTGCCTTTCTGCATTTCCACAGTTTTCGATGGTACTAGATGTTTACAGCGCCTATGTCAATAGCTTCACCAATGCAATGGCCCTTATTAGAAAGGCATGTGTCACGAACCAGGGTGGTGTCGCGCACTGAAGAACCAGAGGCAGAGCAAAGTTAATCCACACTTAATCCATCCATGGTATTTAATCCATACTTTCATGAAACCAAAACGTTAAAACAACGAACGTAAAGCACAAACACTGTGGATGCAAATAAAACTGCACATAACAAGCGACTTACAAAACAAAGCAACCTACAACAACTCTCAACCCTCACCTCAAACCCAACGTGAAACAATGAGCAGCCCAGTGCAACCACACCCAGTGACTTAAGTAGCCCCTCTAATTAACAAACTCTAACCAGGTGTGCATAACACAAAAAACACGAAAAGTGGATGACTTGTTCCACTAGTCATCACAGCATGTTTGTCTAAAGCAGCTTTCCTGGAATTTTTAAAGGTGTGTTACAAAGTTCATTCTAATACATTTCCTGTAGCTAAGGTCTTCATGTAACTTCTAACCCATGCTCACCACTGACTTGTCGACTGCTATCCCTTAGCCATCAGTAAGTACTATATTTAACTTATGTTCTCATACTTTGTTAAGTGGCCAGATTGTTTTTAATCGTGCGATATTCTGCATTGCTCATGGACAGTACTACTTTAGCATCTACACTGTGTTACAAACTCTCACATAATGTTGCGGAAACACTTTTTGACTGTATTATTTAAATAATTTAGAATCTGCACACTGTGGGCTTTACGACCAGCATTATGGATTGATACAGATATGCAGGGCTTCATTCCCTATGTTATGACACACACCCACACTTATACTCTCGGAAGTCTGAACACCTCCACTTCCCCGTTCTCTAATGAGCAACACAGCCACCAGAGTCATTTTCTTACTAACCCGATCCTACTCCTACACCCACACTCGTGCACTCTCCTATATCTGGCTCCTCTGAATAAGCACTAAAGGTGTCTGTCTCTTTGTGGATTTGATTATCTCCTCACTGCACTGTTCTGTTAATGTAAGCCCACTTGTCTTGTGTTGTGCAGAAGGAGCAGGCGTCCACTGACGACCGGATCACCTTGTATGGTCTCATGGTGAAGCCCATCCAACGCTTTCCCCAGTTCATCTTATTACTGCAGGTGTTTATGCCTTACCCAGCCCTTCCTTGCTAACAGTGGCAACATATCCTCACATTTTGTCAAGCAACACCTATCAGATCAGAATACATAGGCATAATTGAACCAGTGGCAAACATCTGCTATATGCTATAACTTTGGGGGGGGGGGGCAATTGTGACATTTCCTCAAGAGCAATTCCTGAGGGGGACACCATAGATACATAGTTATGTTGAAATGCAAAAGGAAGGCCATGACATTGAGCTGGGATGCTCGGGACACTTTAGAAGTTGTCCAACAGAGGGCAGCTTTATTTTGCCCAAATTTTGGGCTGATATAATAACTAAATACGATGCGACTAACATTTAGTAAGAGGACCACTGAGTGTCCGCTGCCTTGACAAATTATTTTTGCTTTTGTACACCGTCCTTATACAATTGCGTATATCGTCGTTTTAGCAAACATATGCAAATGCAGAGTCCTTGACAAACACTATTGAGAATTTTAAAGTTTGGTGGCTCTAGTCAAAACAATTCAAGTTACAAGTTACGGGTTTTTAAAAGTTTCATCAAATTTGTTGTTTATAGATAGCCTCAAAGTTGGTATACTAGCTTCATTTTCAGTGATGCATTACCCCCATAGAATACAACTACAGCTACTAATACAACTACTATATTAATGTGGTTCTGTTCAAACCCATGTTAAGTCTCATCTCATCATCATCTCATCATCATCTCATCTTCAACCGCTTATCCGGGGTCGGGTCGCGGGGGTAGCAGCTCTAGCAGGGGACCCCAAACTTCCCTTTCCCTGGCAACATTAGCCAGCTCCGACTGGGGAATCCCGAGGCGTTCCCAGGCCAGTGTGGAGATATGTCTCCACCTAGTCCTTGTTCTTCCCCGTGGTCTCCTCCCAGCTGGACGTGCCTGGAACACCTCTCTAGGGAGGCGCCCAGGTGGCATTCTTACTAGAGCTGAGCTTCTCACCCTATCTCTAAGGGAGAGGCCAGCAACCTTCCTGAGAAAACCCATTTCGGCCACTTGTACCCGCGATCTTGTTCTTTCGGTCATGACCCAGCTTTCATGACCATAGGTGAGAGTAGGAACAAAGATTGACCGGTAGATCGAGAGCTTTGCCTTCCGGCTCAGCTCTCTTATCGTCACCACGGTGCGGTGAAGCGAATGCAACACCGCCCCCGCTGCTCCGATTCTCCGACCAATCTCCCTCTCCATTGTTCCCTCACTCGCGAACAAGACCCTGAGGTACTTAAACTCCTTCACTTGGGGTAAGGACTCACTCCCTACCCGGAGTAGGCATTCCACCGGTTTCCTACTGAGAGTCATGGCCTCAGATTTAGAGGTGCTAACCCTCATCCCAGCCGCTTACACTCGGCTGCGAACCGATCCAGTGAGTGCTGCAGGTCACCGACCGATGAAGCCATCAGGACCACATCATCCACAAAAAAGCAGTGATGTAACCCTCAGCCCACCGAACGGAAACCCCTCCCCACAATGACTACGCCTTGATATCCTGTCCATGAATATCATAAACAGGATTGGTGACAAAGTGCAGCCATGGCGGAGGCCAACCCCCACCGGGAACGAATCCGACTTACTGCCGAGAACACGGACACAACTCAAGCTTTGAGCGTACAGAGATTGGATGGCCCTGAGAAGAGACCCCCTCACCCCATACTCCTGCAGCACCTCCCACAAAATATCCCGGGGTACCCGGTCATACGCCTTCTCCAGATCCATAAAACACATGTAGACTGGGTGGGCATACTCCCAGGCCCCCTCCAGGATCCTTGCGAGAGTAAAGAGCTGGTCCGTGGTTCCCCGGCCAGGATGAAAACAGCATTGTTCCTCTTCAATCTGAGGTTCGAATATTGGCCGAACCCTCCTTTCCAGCACTTTAGAGTACACTTTACCAGGGAGGCTGAGGAGTGTGATACCTCTGTAATTGGCACACACTCTCTGGTCCCCCTTTTTAAAGAGGGGAACCACCACCCCGGTCTGCCACTCCTCTGGCACTGTCCCAGACTTCCATGCAATGTTGAAGAGGCGTGTCAACCAAGACAGCCCTTCCCCACCCAAAGCTTTTAGCATTTCTGGACGAATCTCATCAGTCCCTGGGGCTTTGCCACTGTGGAGTTGTTTGACTACCTCAGCGACTTCCCCCAGGGAAACTGACGATGACCCTCCATCAGCCTCCAGCTCTGCCTCTGTACTCGAGGGCGTGTAGGTCGGATTCAGGAGCTCCTAAAAATGCTCTTTCCAACCGCCCAATCACATCATCAGTTGAGGTCAACAGTGTCCCATCCTTACTGTACACAGCTTGGATGGTTCCCCCCCATGTTAAGTAAAAAATGTTAAACTTCTAAATCAAATAGCAAACTTCTCTCTTTTTATTGTATTTTTATTAATTGTTTAAAAAGCATATATTGATGTTGATGATTTACACAAAACAACCTGTTTACACATGTTATGGCCCTAATAAGTTCAGCACATGCCACTTCGGGATTTTACTAACTATATTTCGTAGTAACAAATAGCAATCCAGAAGTTATATCAGCTGGAATGGCTCTAAATAATTAGGGCTGCAAAGTGTCTAAGCAAATCAGTTTTTCATTCACTGAGCTCTGTTTCCATCCTTTACTCTCCCTGCAAAGATTCGGATGAAACTGCAGTGGCTCATTTCATCCCTCAGTAGTCATCGATTATCCATGAATTCAAACGATAAGTTATGAATATGAATAAGGCGTTTTCCTTCTGCCTAAAACCCAAAACTCCGGAGAGGGAGTGTTTGTGTTCAATTATACATTAAACAGGAAACTAAACTCAAAGAACTAAAACCCTTTGGGACTCAAAATACAAGGCCTTTTTCAGCAGGTCCACGAGCACCCGAGTTGCAGGTAAGCCAGAAACACACACAGATCTGTGGTGAAATGTGATAAATGCTTTTTTGTAGTACCCGATAACCAACACCTCCGCACTTTTTTGTGTTTTCGTTTCTTTATCAGGACATGTTAAAAAACACACCTAAGGGTCATGTGGACTGCCTTCCGCTGCAACCTGCACTAACTGAACTGGAGATGCTGGCCGAGAGGCTGAATGAACAGAAACTCATAGCCGACCAAATTGCTGAGACTCAGCAGATAGCACAGAGTGACAGTGACCGCTCCATCAGCAAGGTGACCAAACTGCTGCGATACATGTCGATACACACTTTAATGCCAACACACACACACACACACGCACACACACACACACACACACACACACACACACACACATCTACCTCCACTGTGTTATCTGCAATAACAACAGATCTGTACATTAGGCTATATGGTCAGAACTGACATTCCCCTACCCAACACTAGTCTAGAAATGCATTTATAGGTAAAATTAATACTTCTCCAAAAAGAATGCCTATTTTCACACCTGACCAGTGTATATAGCCCTTGGCAGGGACAGTCCTTCACAATTACCACACTGGAATTACATTCCAGTCCCTTCAAATATGAACAAATGAATTTCTGAATCAGAGGAATTAGGGGGTAAATGAGACATTTAATTTGAGTCCATGAGAGAACTATCTTTTCCCGGTCTCACACCATCACTTCTGTAAGCTTTTCTTTTTTCAATTTGCCACTCTCTTACCATCAGTCCTTCCCTCTTTTTCTATTGGTCTATACTGGTGCATTTTTTATTATTATGTGTCTATACGTATCTAACTGTATGCAATAGGGGACACAACACTGGGGAGGCATAGGCTTAGGTCCAACCACACACTCCCAAAAGCAGACACACAAAACAGTAACACACACATACACACGTTGGGCATTTACAACGGGCCATTCTGTGATGTTTCACTAACTCATGAGGGTTTTTTTAAAGACAAGACAGGCTGCTATTACTAATGACTCATTTGCAAAGCCGGCTACCAACTTGAACAGCGCTAAGCCAATAACCACCCCCCTTATAGGACTAGAGAATAAACATTTAAGTGGCCCACAATAGATACATGTAATATGTTATATCATGTGGGACAATAATGTTTTTGTAAGTTTAAACCGATGAATTGGAAGGTCAGTGAGAGGCAATACTTTACCAGTGAATTATATTCTTGAATCACAGAACAACTGTTACCCACAACTATCATGTCCTATGTCTTAGTTACGGTAAGTCTTTTGGGAATGATGTCCTCATGTCACCCCTGCATTTGGACTGTGCACACAATATACCAATAGGGAACAACTAACAACTGTTTTGATAATCAGATAAGTTGTTGTTTACTACTTCAAAGATTCAGATAAAACAAGTACATCCGTTCTAGAATTACACAGAGCCTATAGAAAATCATCATACCCTGTCAAAATAGATTCAATCTAACTTGTTTCGGCTGTATTTACACGCTATAACCCTCAACATCAAAGTGAGAACAACATTCAAAGACATTCTGAATAATTATTAAAACGTAATTAGTGAAACATCTGGTTTGGATAAGTGATCAGCTCCTTAGAGTAACCATTATAGCTCCAGTCACATCCCAGATCACACACCAATGTAATTGCCCCCCACCTGACATCAATTGTAGTGGTTTTGATTACTTCATAAGAAAACTGGCTGTTCCATGAGGATGCCATTACTAGTATAGACCATGGTTGGAAAGGCACTTTCAAAAGGACTCCAGGACATAGCCGTGTAAAGCCTGATGTTTGGAGAAGGATACATATTTCTTTTCTGAGTACCACCCACACCTTGATCGAGGCCGTCCCTCCAAACTCGATGACGACAATCTAACAAGCTTTACTGGTCATTTGCTGGTTTGTGTGGCTGGATGGCAATAAAGAAGCCTCTTCTCAACATAGTCTTGTTTGCGGCTTACAAAAAAACACTAGGAAGATTATAATGCCATGTGGCAAAAACTTGAATGGTTCTCGTCGGGCTCTGGAAGAGGAAGTAGAGACCAGTCATCTGAGGACTCAGTCAGTGGGGGAAGTGCTGGCTGCTGCTTCTGGAAGGCAGGAAGCGCTGAGAAGGCAGCACAGCTTCCACAAAGACACTCCCCTATAACAAAACGTAACAAAATAACAATCACAAGCATCCGTGAACCTAATCAGAGACCTTAAATAGCCCACTGATTAAGTGGTGAGTGATTATTATATAATTATGAGTGTATATAAGTCACTGGATCTGGGGTTGTTGGTTATTATTTCCAGTTCACAAATTAAGTGAGTGTTTGTATTTAAAGAGTGTTGCTTTTGAGTGAATGTATTTTAAGTATTTCAACTAGTTTTTTTTCGCCATTCTCGGTTAGTTTTGTGTTTACTTAATAAACCTGTTTTGAACGGATTACCTGGCTCTGCACATGGGTTTCCTGTACTACAACAACGGATTACATGACAACTTCATGCATCTATGGCAGACCCCTAGCCCTTTAAATATGCAGCATGTCTTCAAGCCATATTATCTCCTTTACTGCAAATAATAGGATTACTATTTTCTAAATGCAAAGATCTCTTGTTAAAAAAAGAGAAAAAATCATAACCTTGAAGAGCGTTGAATCACTTGTTTCATTATTTTGCCCTACTGATACAGAATAATCATTGGCTCTCCCTCCTGTTGTGAATGAAGTGGCTATTATAGAAAAGTGTAGGTCATACCAGCCTATTTTTCTCCTCAACCCGTACCAAAAGATATTAACAAAGATTCTGGCTTGCAGAATTTGCACTAAATGGGCAAAGTATACCACTCAGATGGCTTTTCAACCAACCAAAAGCCATTTTTATTGTAATCTTAGGTATATAATGTAGATTTTCTCCTGTCACCGCTATGGTATCTCTCTTGACGGTCAATACATGGATATTCACATTTGCTTCTTGTCTTCACGCTATCAAATGGTTTCTTGCAATTATACTTCTTCCAGAAAATACCAATATTCATACATACAAAAGTTTCTTGATACAAAAAAACTGGACAATATCATCACCCCATGAATTGTTGATTTATAAAACATGTTTTAGTCAGTTACGGTTCATATTTAAAATTTGTCAATTGAAAACATCCATTTGGCAATTATCTCTGAATGGGACTACATACATGTGCATATCAACAATTGCTGATATTTCTTAATCTTCAGAAATATTGTACCATATATATTTTACCTTCTGAAGTTGCTGCTTTATTTTTCTGTTAAACATGAAAATCTAATTAAAATGTATCCCCCATTATGTCCTAGCAAACAATCTGAAGCTATAATATAATATTTTCTGTCACGATCAGAGTGAGGTGCGTATTGGAATCAGGAACCGGGGAAGGAAACTGTTGCGTAGTGGATATTTCATTACAAGCAACACTCTTAGGCATAATCCTACCGCTATAGTACTCACATGTACTCAATAACTTGAATAAAATAATAAACAGCGCGACACAGTGCAGAATGCAGGCTAGCACTCCCAAAGAAGAACAAGCAGCCTCTAGTCACAGGACTACTGACACGCAAGATAAAACAATTTCACGCAAAGACATGATCAAACACAGGGAACCTATATACTCTTACTCTTACCAGGTGTGCGTAATGACGAGACAAGACAGTGATGTGATGGGATGTACGGTGGAGCTAGAAGACGACGAACGCCGAAGCCTGTCCGTGGATAGCGGTAGCATGGCGTTGGAGGGAGTTGAAAGGTAAAAATGGAGCTGACCGAATGAAAATGCATTAGTCGGGGTAAGCTATTATTTCCAAAATAATTCTTCTCCAAGTCAGCCACACAGTACCAGTTCTTTAATATGTTTGATTGCTTAGATGTGAATTGCATGTCGCCTAGTCACAAGGCATACAGTTGGGAACCCGCAGAAAACGAATCACTGAACATGCAGCCAATGAGGCCTTTGCAATGTTTAAAAATCTGTCATAGAAAAGATGTTGGAAAACAAACACCTTGTGCAAAACTATCTCTGAAGTGTCCCAAAATGTTTTAGCCACCTATAAATAGGAATATTAAGTGAGTTACAAAATAAAACCAAAAGGGAGAGGCTTTGAAATCGCTGCACATTCGGCTGAGTCAGTAAATAACAATGTGGGCTATATTTATATCCTCACTAGTTTACAATTTTTGGTGAAAACCGATGGGTCCCAAGGGCCAGCTATGCCTGTGTTTAATAATGTATTTGGGCTGGCTGCTTTCAGGCTGGATTCCCACTTAAAAAAGTGCACTGCTAGCGCAGCCTGTGTTTTTCACGTCCCGTGGACCATTTACTTTTTTTTTAAACATGGGTCTGGCAGCAACTGGACACAATTTGTTCAATCAATATATTGTATGCATGTAAAAAATTATTTCGATTTTATACCCACTTTAAAGAATTGTGATTTTTTAAAGTATATGTGTTTTCTAATCACGCACACTTTCAATAAAAGAAGTCTTTTGGCAGGCATTGACTGGATTTATGGCTTTATGAAGCACAACCAACAATTAGCCCCAGTCTAGCTCAAGACAAAAGTAAACATTATTCTGATCTGTCTAGACAGATGTCTTTCATGAATTATATTGGCACCCACATGTGGTTTGGTTTTTAATTATATTCATATCTATCAAAATATTGCTACAATATAAATGAGAACTTTATTATTATTTAATTTACAATGAGGCAATTCATTAAAAGTTAATATTCAATAACTATTGTTTATGAAGACTATGCTTTAATGTAGGCCTAAGCAATTTCGATTAGTAATTAAATGCAATTAAATGTTAAACGTTGTCATATTTTTACAAATGCCTAAATATTGCGGTTTATGTGGCTTATATAACTATGAAATTCTCACATTGACATTTTCTTTTTAAATTAACCCAACTGATGATGATATTATTAATAATGAAGAGATCATGAAGGAAAGACCTGAAACAGCATGATACGGGCAAGTAAAAATATATATATGTTGGATAATGTAAAACAGCTTAACCAATTCTGAAAACATTATCAAAAATCACAGATTTCTTCTAATTAAACTATAAATAAAATCTCTATTAATCCATGGCAAAGAATAACAACTGGAACGGGAGAAATGTTCTATCTAGCTTACATATGTGTTCGCTTGGGGCAGCTCACGAAATCAAACACCCATAAAAACATGCGACAGAAGCAGTAGCATCTGTGCAGCATTCGAAGATATGTAGCTTATGTGCATTTTATCGTCCATAAAATAAAAACAGTTGTTGATTGTATTCATAGTTATTCTTCCTCTCTGCACTACGCTTGTGCTCGACACAGGTCCTTTATGTGTTCCTGTCGACAGTTTAAAATGAATAGTCCTATTAACTCCAGATAAACAACAGCATCGTTAATAGAAAAATCTGGCAGTTTATTTCCTAACTCTTCTTCTGTTTCGGGTTCATTACCATCCTGTGATGTTGCACCAGCCTGGCCCCCACACACCTAAACCTAGCCTATTGATGGATTAAAGACTCCCTCATTTTTGTTGATCCCGTTCATATCCCCTTGTGTACAACTTCTGAAAGCTCATCTATGCTCGATGAGATTATGATGCAGACCGTGTCATCTCGAGACTTACAAATTAAGCACTGGTTTAATGCAATTTTTGGGAAGGGGAGTGTTACTTGTCTTCAGGGAGGTCACATGACACTGAGGTATTTTCGGCTAATAGATGGGTCATCCATTTTCATTCTAGAGAAATCCGACATTCTCCCGGTATCGAAAATAGAAACATTTAACCCTCCCTCAGGGAAATCTATGACCTTCTCAGAAAAAAACTACTATTTCAGATACCTACAGATTAGAAACTGTTAGGCTGTTAAAATATCTTTCTGCATTTGAAAGAAAAACATTTTCGATCTTTGATGGCTGCTTCAAAATGTTCACCGCATCAACGAAATTGATATCCTATTTATAGGACAGATTTCATCATTTCAAACCAGCCAGGTACTAAAATCTCCCACTGGGATAATAGTCCAATAGAATTCAATGTTTCACAGAGATTACACTATTCCAAAAACAAATAGAATCTCTTCTTCATGTGTCAAACTGCGCATGGTACATTGCTTGACTGCTTTATCTTTTCTCTAACTTGCACACTCATTGGTCTGGAACTGTTCAAGTCCTTTCTGATGTCCTTGAGACTTTATCCAGATACATGTTTAATTATCCTGGGAGTTACAAGGACCCTAAACAGACCCAATAACTACTTTCTTGCAGTCACATTGTGTAAAAAGATATCGTTTTGAAAATACAAAAACTGTCACATCAGGGTATTATTGGCAAAATGATTGGGAAATACTTTACATTTTCAAAGAATTTACTCAGTAACAATTAAAGAAAAGTCTTTTTGTAATGACCCCTTCTAAGCAATAGCAGGAAATTGAGGGTTAGTGGTGGCGAGGAAAGGTAATATGTTTTTATTTGCTAATATTTTGTTTCTCTTGAACTTATTGTTTCCCATCCAGTATATTTTAGTTAAAGTTCCTTTTTGTGTTCATATAAATATATGTGAATGTGAATATACTCCAACCAGTGATTTGGTCCTTAGCAGTTAAACAGAGTGCAGGAATTGTTCCTTAAAACACCAGAATGCTCTGTACATTTAGAAACTGAGGTGCTGGTGCTTTCTGAGGCGCTGATTGAGATGGTGTACTGAACGGGGAGTGAGGTTGGGTCCTGAAATCCAAGGAGCGCAAAGTCTTCCTCTTCACTGACATCCACATCTGTGCTAACATCAACATCAAGTAAGTAGTGTCTGTAAAGAGTAGACGGAGCTCTGCTTAACAGCTTCTCAGTCTAATTACACAATATCTTCCAGCTCCACAGCTGCATAGCACTCAATCTACAAGGCTTTGCAGGAATATATTTTGGCATTCTGCATAGCAAAGAGTAATGGCTAATAGGCGTTCTCTGCCACTATCTGGAGTTGCAGCTTTTAACAAATGGCAGGCAGCTTAACTAAAGCAACAGGAGTCCTGTATCACTGACATAAAATATATATCGGTCTCTCTACAATTTATCCTGTATGACAGCGGCTTCTTAGAGCTAAAGGTAAACAACAAAGATGTTCCTTCATTTGCAAAGCTCCCGTTTGAAATGTTCCTACCTCACAGCCCTCCTGTTCAGCCTTCAAAGTAATTATCCCTCTGCGTTTTGTTCAACTTCATTCCCCTGAAGTTGACTTTGCGTGCCCTCTAGAATTCTGAAAAACTGATCACAACATTTATTGTGTGCATGATTGAGAGAATATATGAATACAAAATGAACCGTGCTCACACGTTTTGCTGTGAACACAGCTGATCAGAAGAATTCTATTTCTATGGCACACAAGCTTTTTTGTTTCAACAGTTTAAAGAGCGACACCTTGGTTCTCTTCCTGTGGGGGATTTGGGATTAGTGATGCTGTTAATAGGAGAAGGATGCTGGAAGAAGCTTTAAATAGTCTGCTCGGTTTGTTCTCTGTTTGACCGACAGGGGTCCCAAGCATACCAGGAAGTGGTGCCGCTCCCTTGGTGCAGCTCCAGGTTGTGGAGGTGGGTCAGGAGGCCTTACGGAGAAAGGAGGCCCCCGTTCCAACACAGTGCCGCCATGCATTCTGGCAGTGGTTGTCCCCGAGGTTGGTAAACGTCCTGAGTCATCCACACTTCGCCTCTTCAGCCCATTTCGACATCTAGGCCTGACACCTCCTCTCAGGCGCACTGACATATTTCTGACTCAGCACATATTTCCGATATTTATATCCAGTGATTATTTGTGACAGTTTTGTCACTGTGATTTGAAGATGCGTTTGTAAATACAACAGCGAGGAAGGTCACTCGCTATATATGTATACTATAGGCCCACATATATATACTATACTATCTGTTAAAATACAAACCACCACAGTCTCATTTGAGTCTCTGGTAGACCACAAACATACCAGGCGTGGTATCATCAATCTGCAGAGGTTATTCCCTTCCAATCCGTCTCCAATTTGAGAAGCAGCAGCGCTAAATAGGAATTGAATGGTAAAGCAGTCCTTTTCCCATCCTTCACAAAAACGCTGCCATGTGTGCGGCTTGGAGGAGCAATCCCTTATAAATGTGCCCTGGGAAGGACGAGAAATAAAGCCTTATTAGGACGTAATGGAAAAGCCTTTTAAATGTGGAGCGCCGTGATGTCAACATTAATGTCGCGTTTTACTGCAGCGTCTGATCGTGTCACGCTCAACGAACTGCTGCAGATCAAAAGGGAGGCCCAAATTAGGCTTTTATTCTCTCAACCATGCCTGGGCGTCCCACAAATGGCAGTACAAATTGTTTAGCGCTATCTGGGTTCGGGATAGTGTTAAGAAGTTTATATATTTTTAAAAAACTAATGTAGAAAGTTTTAATTTTCATTTGCTGTAGTATCCATGGCGGGATCTGCTTCAGAGATCTTGTCCCTTCCAGAGTTTGCACGATGGGTGTGGTGGCGTTGCTACACGGACATATTTCGTGACAGAGTTGCTGCGACGAGACAAAGCTCTAATCATAAATTGGATACCAACACATTTTGAGGGAGTAAAAAGTATTGATTACTCTGCCGGTCTCTAGCCTGCTAGGAAAAGCAGATGGTAGATATTCTTTTACATTTTATTTTCAAAAATCAAATGCATACCATCCCTTAATCATTTCCTTCCCAGAATGTGGTGGTGCTTCTGAATTGCATCCAGCCTGCCACTCACACAGACTGGCCTGTCTATTTATAGACCCCTGTCCCCTGTGATGTCATTTGGCAGGTTGTCCTACCGAAATCTAATGCTCCTGCAGCTTGGCAAGAAATTGCCAAATTTTTCATCTCAAGATGGCCTTGATTCTCTCCTTTTTTGACGGCAGAGGCTGGCCATCTTGAAACTACAGGGATCTCTCAACTCTCCCTAAACTCTCTCTCTCTCCCTCCCTCCACCACCATGCAGAGACACAGGGGGTAACTATTTTGTCCTCCCAATGAGTCTGATCTTGTGCCATCTCCCTGTGTACTAGCACACAGGCATGCCATCTCACTGTGTACACCCACACAGGCATGCCTTTTCACAGTCACCATTACATAGTTATTATTGTCCCTTTTGTTTTATGCTCACATCGACAGTTGTTTGCAATAACCATCAATCCTGCATTGTATCTATCCTACCTTGAAATACACTGAGCTGCGTAGGTATGGATGGGGATAATCTATGGTTGTTGGTGCTGATTTAGACCAATCACTGTATATTTTGGGATTTGGATGTATTGGCTGCTGTACACTCTCTCAGGTTGGTCCTCAGAGCTGGATCCATCAGCAGCAGCAGCTGGACAATAGGCTCAGGTTGTATATTCCTGCTGGCTGCTGTTAAATAAGATGGCTCCCTCTGAATGGATGGTCCAGGGCCCTTTTGGGCTCCGCCATGGCTTCCTTCTCTGTGCCCAGCAGTCAGTGTGTGAATGAGTGTGAAAACCAATCCTGCCACACCACCCGGGATTACGCTGGATTACAACTCAGCACATTCACCCCGGGGGCCCGAGGCCAAGTCCAGACGGCCCCGGGGCACAGCAGACCTGTTTGCCAGTACATTCTAAAGCCACAAAGCTCCGGGGAAGCTATTGTTTACAGAGGCTCATGGCGAAGCACACCTTCACATTCAGATGTGTCTGCTATTGATCGCGTCTTACAGATGACAGATATCTGTGCCCATCCGTGTCAGAGATCCCATTAAATCCCCATAGGTTACAAAGGCTGTCTCTCCGAGAGAACAATACCTGGCCCTCTTCACACCCTCTGCTTTCCCCTCTGTCTATTTGTGGACATCCACCCCTTGGCTCCGCGCTGCTACTAGAGTCCCACAAAGGGCCACCCTTCAGTAACCCGTGTCACCATGTTTTTTGATTACGTGGTTGTGGCAACGGAGTGGGAAAGCTCCGTCCTGAAGAATAGGTCGAATTTAACTAGAGCATTCTCACGGAGCCTTGTGTAAAGACACGGGCCAGGGCAGTAGAGGGAGAATGGCAATGAAAGCAAGAGATATTGATTCCTCGAGGCTGGAACGGGTGGCTGTGAAGACAGTGCACTCTGAAATCGATTGGCCAATCTCAAGTTTAATGAGACACCTGTGTTATTTTTTTGAGTAGCTCAGAATATCTGCTTTTAAGTTATACATTTAGTCTTCAGGTAACATTGAGGTCATTACTATAATTTGGGCGATTGAGCCACTGTTTGTTTCCCCTTTGTAATTGAAACCATAGATTCAACAAATGCACACATATTTTTGATCACTTTTGTTAGCTATTATAGTTTTGTACTTTGAGAAATAGTGTTTTCATTGAAGATTGCAATAGTTGGCAAACCTTGACCTGTTTTCAATGTGTTTGGGGACTAGTCCTGATGTGCACATATATATATATTTTTTTTATATTGTAGCATAGCATGTTTGGGATCCACTGGAGCGGGGGTGGGATGTGGGCAGTTTGAAAAAGTATATGCACCTACCAATGGCAGTTGTTCTGGATAGAGACAAAAAATGAAAACGGTTTGGTCATTTTTATCCATCCCAGACATTTCCCTAGTAAACATACGTTCCCTGTTAGCTTTTTTTGTAATACTGTACATTTCTGTGGGTGAGTAATTCTCTTTTGCATGATAATCCGTCTCCCCAACCATTCCCGTATATGTAAAGAAGCTGATTAAACAACGTAATTATCACACAGGTGCACCTTATGCTGGGAAAATGAATGGTTACACTGAAATGTGCAGTTTATCTCACAATAAAAATGTCTGAGGTTTTGTGGGAGCAAGCAGACTGCGGAAATGTCCACCAGAGCTGTTGCCAGAGAATTGATTAGATATTTATCTACCGTAAGCCGCCACAGTGGGGAGGCACCTGGACAGCTGATGAAACTAGACAGCTGATGGATTTTAAACCACAAAATAGTTTTTGAACAAACTGTGAGAAACCATCTCAGGAAATCGTATCTGCATGGTGATTTTACTAATCTGGGTCTTGACGGCAGTTTGGTTCTGTATACCACTAAATTCGGCCAATACTCCCTTTCAATGGCCTCTGACAGGTTGGGGAGGTGTGCTCTTAATAACCTGACCTTACACCTGGGCAGTAGCTCAGTAATGTCTATGAAATCTTTGTGTCTGTTGCTTTTGTTTTTTTTTGTATATATTTCAACAATTAATGAATTTGTTAATTGGTGTAATTTAATGGTGTTCATACTGTTATGTGACAGGCTATGTTATGCATCTACAGGAAAGATGATCGTGGGTCTTCCACAGCTTTACCAGGAGCTTCAGGAGCTGCGGCATGATCTGTAGTAGATGAGGTTACACTACTTATCGGAGCACTACAAGGCACATACCAGGTACACACTTTCCCATTTCCATGTAAAAGTGCAGAACTTTATATCCAGCGTGGCAAACAGTTAACTCTTCCTTATTTAGTTAGGGTTACAGAGGTTTGTAAAATGGCCAGAACTTCAAAGGGAAGCTCTTTCTGTTATTTGATTGCCAGAGAAGAACTTTGACTGGGCTCAGCTGGAACTGCTCTCTTGTAGGAGGGGTACGGCTGAGAGTCCAGAGGTTGCAGGGCAACCAACGCGGGTAGGGTTCTTTGATCACAGTTTGAAGAGGGAAGGACACAAGTAATCAAGTATCATCCGAATAGCATTGATTTGCGAGACTATCTGAGTATTTCATGCAGCCAGGTGAGTTTGGTTTATGGAGAGAATATGAGAGGGTTTAGAACAGTGCCATGGGGAACGCCGGCGGTGACCACCTATGGTGACCGCCTGTGGAGAACACTCAGTTCCTCTTCATATCAAGTGGAAGGAGCAGCATGGCATTAAGAATGCAGTCTAACAGTGAGCAGAGCCTGAGACGCCCATGCCTAAGAGGGTCAGGATGAAGATGTCATGGTTCATAATGTCAAAGACTGCAGATAGATATAGGAAAATGAAAACCGAGAGACAGACAGCATGGGCATCACAAATAACATTCCCAAAACCCCACTTGTCATTAAACCCCGGCCCAGCCCACTTTCACACACCGCCTCACTGTATAATATAGTCAAAAACCTTCTATCTGTATTGTAATTTTTGGCACCATCACACAACCTAGACAGCTTCACAATTATACAGAGAAGCATACAGTAAATACAAATTACCCACTTAGAAAACATGCATTACAGTCTGACCTCCAAAAACACTGCTCTTTACTTTTAAGAGACTTAAATTGTTTCTTTTTATCACGACCCAGTGAACTGCATGTTGGAACTCTGAGAAAACAGAATGCTATAAGCAGACTTTAAAAATGCATGAAGAAAGTTAGATTGTATAAATGCAGAGTACAATTCAACCAGAAAGATGAGAATTACTCATAGACTAAAGCAACGAACACATTTTGTAAAACCTTCAGAATTGAAGGCAAAATTTAGTTTTTTTATTACATTAAAATGAGATAAAAAAATATAGATATTTTTCATATTGGCAGTTAATAGCAGTATACATTCAACATCCCAATGACAACTAGGTAGATATGGCAGATTTGATGTCCCTGTCGTAATCTACAGTGTGCTTTTATCTTCTGATTGTGTTCTGACACCTCTATCCATTTTAGCAGCTGAATTAATTGATTTTTACCTTGTTTTAATCTTTCTCATTAGTAATGAAGCTGACATGGATGAGTACAAACAATAATAGATATTAAAATATTGGAGGAAGTGGGTGTTTCTTTGCTTATTTCATGCAATATAACTTTCATTCAAAGACTGAATACACACGACTTTCGAAGAAGAACTAAAGTGGTATTCTATTCTATGGATTTGGCTGTCTGAACACACAATGGCATTTGAATGACAGGTTGCATACATAACATAAAGCAGGAATGGTGACCTGTATTGTCACTTGCAGTAGTTTCTTGTGATACTTTGAAGTGAGATGTCTAAAAATGTTTTATGGATTCATGAATCACTTTACGTAACACGAAAAGTTTGACCCCTTTGGTCATTCATAATCCATACATTCATTTTATATTTACTCTAAAGTGTGACCTTTTTTATCATTCATAAGGCATACATACATTCAGTATACCCTTAGGATTTAATCTAGCCCCTTTCCACATCACTTTTATAAAATATCATAATAAAGCGAGGTTCCTAATGATGTACACACAAATCAATGAAATGGTAAACCAAAGAAAATACATTTTTATGTTACAATCATAAAAAATTCTCTTTCAGAAAGTACAGCAATGCGTTGAACATTACCCAGGGTTCTGAGGGGTACTTACTGTAAGTTTAGGTGGTTTCTTGTCTCACAGATAAATTATTTAGCAGGATGTTAGCAGGATTTTTAGGAAATGTCTTGTGACAAAAAACATTACATTGCATTGCAGTACTGAATCATTTTGTATGTTGACTAGCCTACATTAACTAACATCATTGCACATGGCTAGAATCAAATATTTACTTACAGGTGCTAGTCATATAATTAGAAAAAAAGTTGATTTATTTCAGTAATTCCATTCAAAAAGTGAAACTTGTATAATGTATACATTCATTCCACACAGACTGATATATTTCAAGTGTTCATTCCTTTTAATGTTGATGATTATAACTGACAACTAATGAAAACCCCAAAATCAGTATCTCAGAAAATTTAAATATTGTGAAAAGGTTCAATATTGAAGACACCTGGTACCACACTCAATTTAGCTAATTAACTCATAACACATGCAAATGCCTTTAAATGGCCTCT
This sequence comes from Dallia pectoralis, assembly GCA_029465975.1. Taxonomy (NCBI): domain Eukaryota; kingdom Metazoa; phylum Chordata; class Actinopteri; order Esociformes; family Umbridae; genus Dallia; species Dallia pectoralis. The sequence goes on from CM055744.1 coordinate 4,974,729, forward strand.
CAGTCTAGTTCTGTAGGCTACATAATCAAGGGGACTTGACAGCTGTCCAAAAAACGACCATTGACACCTTGCACAAGGAGACCAAGACACAAAAGGTCATTGCTAAAGAGGCTGGCTGTTCACAGAGCTCTGTGGCCAAGCACATTAATAGAGCGGCGAAAGGGAAGGAAAAGATGAGGTGGAAAAAAGTGTACACGCATTAGGGATACCGCACCCTGGAGAGGATTGTGAAACAAAACCCATTCAAAAATGTAAGGGAGCACAAAGACTGGACTGCAGCTGGAGTCAGTGCTTCAAGAACCACCACGCACAGACGTTGCAAGATATGGGTTTCAGCTGTCGCATTCCTTGTGTCAAGCAACTCTTGAACAAGACACAGTGTACGAAACGTCTCACCTGGGCTAAAGACAAAAAGGACTGGACTGCTGCTGAGTGGTTCAAAGTTATATTCTCTGTTGAAAGTAAATTTTGCATTTCCTTTGGAAATCAAGGTCCCAGAGTCTGGAGGAAGAGAGTAGAGGCACAGAATCCACGTTGCTTGAAGTCCAATGTTTCCACAGTCAGTGATGGTTTGGGGTGCCATGTCATCTGCTGGTCTTGGTCTGCTGTGTTTTCGGAGGTCCAAGGTCAACGCAGTCAGGACATTTTAGAGCACTTCCTGCTGCTGACCAACTTTATGCAGATGCAGATTTCATTTTCCAACAGGACTTGGCACTTGCACACTTAATTGGCCAGCCAACTCGCCTGACCTTAACCCTATAGAACATCTATGGGGTATTGTGAAGAGGAATATGCGATTTGACCAGCATCTGCTTAACTACTATTAGTAATGATTGATAAAATTACAAAAAGATATGGACTCATTTGGAAGGTAATGTAACTAGTCATGTAGAATTGTCTAAGCATTGCAAAACCAGTTTACATTTTCACTGTTCACAGAAGTAGAAGGTGTTGGAAATATCTATTTCCTGTCCATATTCTTTATTTGCTGACTAAACATGTCCATTGCTAGCCTGTAGAATTGAAAACAAGTCTACATTGTGGAAGCATGTGGTGGACTGTAGCATGTAGTCTGTAGCATGTATTTGAAATAAGATGTTTGCACAATTATAATCCAAACCCAAACTCCCATCAACATTATTATGCACTTAGTTCATAAAAGATATATTCACCCAGAATAAATTCATGTTCAACATGTTCCGACTTATGGGTTGTCAAATGTAACACTACAACACTTCTCTAAAAATGCCACATGCTTTTTTTTAAACAGAAGGTATTTGTTTTAGTTCCGTTGAGCTTTATTAAAGCCATTGTACATAAGAACACCGTCATTGTATTCTGGCTTTCACCTAAGATCCTCTCATAGGCTTAACAATGTTTTTAATGACCCCTGTGTCCTTATGTGAAATAAAATTATATTTTTCCTTAAAAATGTAAGTACAGAGATAAGTGTACATTAGCAAAAAAAAAATATTCTTATCTTAAAATCTTTATAGTAAAATGGAGCTGAAAGTGTGTTGTCTTTGCTGTTATTAGATGGATATTGGAAGGGGCTACATATGAGAACAGTTTTATGAAGAGGGGATGGTGGATTATTTTATTAGATTGTGTGCCAGCATTGTCCGTGCATATGTTGGTGCGAGCGTAAGCATCTTATGTGACTGATTTTAAGTAGAAGTACAGTACATAATGTACAAGTGGACTGAGAGTGTGTATACTACATTCATGTAGCCATGATTTCACACATGGCTGAGCTTGTGTGTTTCTGAATTGCAGAACCTGAACACAACCGTGGCCCAGGACTGGTGTCTAGCTCTGGAGAGGCTAATACGGATCAAGGAGGACCAGATTCAGAGTGCCCACAAGTGCTGCTTACAGATTCAGGTGCCTGGGAGACCAGACAAGTGAGTTTCACCAGAGAGTTAAAAGGCAACGCTAGAGTATTACATCTGGCCATAATGAACCCAATTAATTTATTTATCTTGACTTTATATGCAGGCTATCTAATGTGTGTTATCCCTTTGTATCTTGCCCAGCCAGCAATGACATGTGGGGCCCAGATGAGGGCTTCATGGGCGGCAAATATGGGCCCCATTATGGGCTTGCACCCGGGATCCACATTGGGGCAAGCCGTGGAAGCCCAGATGTACTAAAAGTGGGACCTGCAAGGGTACTGCATGGGTCTTAATTGGGCAATTCATGTCAGACCCATTTGGGCCCCACCTGCCCAAATGGGTCTAAAGTGGGCTTGCACCTGGGATCCAACCATGGCTACCCAGATGGGCTTTAAATGGGCTCTGGAAGAGTCTTGTGTGGGTCCTAACTGGGCAATTCATGCCAAACCCATTGGGGCCCCACCTGCCCAAAGGGGTTTAAAGTGGGCTGCCCAGATGGGTTTTAAGTGGGACCTGTAAGGGTCTTAACTGGGTAATTCATATCAGACCCATTTGGGCCCCACCTGCCTAAAGGGGTTTAAAGTGGGCTTGCACCAGGATTCAACCGTGAATGCCCCTATGGGCTTAAAGTGGGCTCTGTAAGGATCTTATGTGGGTCCTAACTGGGCAATTCATGGAAGGCCTATCTAAGCCCAACCATGCCAAATGGTTTAAGGAAACAATCTAAGAAAAACTAAAAACGAAGAATAAATATAAGTGCAAGATAAATACAAGACACTTGACGCTTTGAACTTCAAGAAATATATTGTTAAATTGATCAACAGAAATTATCTTTAAAAAACAATTTAAATGTCACAACATACGAGCAAACAAAATCAAAAATATATTTAAAAAAAATATCTCTGTATAAAAACATCTCTCCAAAAAATACATTAATACAAAATTGTTACATCGAACAATAAACATAATCTTTAAAAAACAATTTAAATGACACAATATACCAGTAAATAAATCAAAAATATATTTAAAAAAAAATCTCTGAAAAAAAAACATCTCTCCAAAAAAATCTCTGGGACACATGAGGGCTGCGGCTTCTCCTCTGGGATATGCGAGGGCTGCGGCTGGTCCTCTGCACAATTTGAAAGCAGAAGTACAGCATTAACACCATTTCAATATCCTAAGAGGAAGAAATACCGGTAACACAGCAAATAAAAAACACAACACTACCACTAAAAACTAATATATATATATATATATATATATATTTTAGAGATGCACCGATTGATCGGCTGGTGACCGGAATTGGCCGATTTTCACGTGATCTGCGACCGGCCGGTAAGTCTGACATATGCCGATTTTATGCCGGTCAAATGCACTCGGGCGCCGCATGATTAACATTGCGCAACATCAGCATCACACGTGCACACAGAACGCACATGTAGGAAACCTCGTGAATTATGGCCGTTTCACACCGCAAACGTGAGCAGCGCGTATTATTTCCGGCGTGCATGTAAATCAATGAGTGCATTCACACCGGGAGCAGGAGCAGCACGTGAGTGTCAAGCAGGAGCGTTCAGTTAAAGTGAAAGCACACTTTTGATGGACAAAATAAATATGATTTGACTTCTGACCTCTCTGCTCTCCCTCACTCTACTCTCTTGCCCTTACCAGGTTGGTAAACAAATTGCCCCTTGGGGATAAAGTTTTTGTATTGTATATATAAATATATCACACACACAAACATACACAATTGGGGCTTAAGATATTTTAACATAAGTTTAGTGTTAGTCATTTCTGTGCAGCTTCATTTTCATATCATACTTACTTAGCCTCTCTTATGTCCTTCTCCATTAACAAAACAGTTCCAGATAAAGGTTGCACAGGTTGAATAATACTTAAATATCCATTTAGCAGCTACAATGGGAACGTTAATTCACGTTAACGTACTGGTAGCTATTTGACTCCTTCCAGTGTTACTAAATTACAGAAATCCATTGCACACAGGAAGCAATGCGAGGCGGCATTAATAGAATATCTAAAATATCATTATGTTGCGACTGACACTGCTCCACTGTAGCCTACTACATGATGGAATTATTTACTGTAGACCAACACATCATAGGTCAAAGACCGTGGTCTTGTAGCGCACTGTGAGTGGTAAATGGTGATCTACAGGGTATGCGGCTAGATTGGCTTAATAGGATTGATGCTGACTTCTGTGCTGCAGGGAACATTGTTCTGTCTCAACTTAGGATACTTAGACTAGCCTACTTTTTTTACATATCACCAAAGGCAAGTTAAGGAGATTTATAATTCTGCAGAAATATAGGCTACATTGTCGAAATACAAAATGCAGCAATTTAGCCATCGTGTAGGTTGCTTTAATTAAATCATACAAGTCTGCAGATTCACATTTCAATAACTATCGTCTTTCATCGGAAGATTTGGCTACTGAAATCGAGTTTGCCTTTTACCAGAGCTAAAGATCTCTATCATTGGGCGACAAAACGTAGCCTAGGCCAATGGTTCTTATACTGGGGATTGCGACCCCCAAGGAGGTTGCAAGACGGTTCCGATGGGTCGCGAGTTTCAAAGTTTAAGAACCACTGGCTAGGCGATATGCGGACAACCACTCGAAAGTCAATGGATGGGTCAGTGCATCAATTAAATATAAATTAAATCCTGACCATATAGCCTACTATATCTACATTTCTCATCGAAAGAGGGACATTTTCATTTCTCCTTTTGTAGGCCAATACACCCATTCTAGGTCTCGTTAATCACTTCACACACTTAATCACTAACCTTGTTTTTTGTCCGAGCTTCACCTGCACCCCACACTTTCTTAGACACAAACGCCTCGGGAGGGGTAGGTGGCAAGACATCTCCCTCAATGTCCGTTTCCTCCTCACTGGAAGTCAGCAGGGCTTTTGGTGCTCTGTATTCAGTTAAAAGCATACATTTAAACTTTTACAACAGAATACACTGAAAAAAGCAGTTTTTGTTACAGGTGTTTGTTAGGGGCATACTAATCTAGTTTTGGACTCTAAAATATTGGCATCGATATTGCTTTTTATGATTTATTCCCACCAAAAGGAGTTTTTTATACTGTATGTGGCTCAAGGCATTTTTCTAACAACTGCCATATTTGAGGTAAATGAAAATTAAAGGTAAATTTTTTTTGAACCTGGACCTTATTTCTAGCACGAAATAAGTTCATAAACTCAACCGGAGAAGTTTGGAGTCACTTGATGTCATTCGCAAGAAATGTACATCCATCTCAATGAATGCTATTACAGCAAAACGGTAGAGGTCAGGGCCAGTAACATTTCAGCCTAAATAAAAAATGATCAGTAACAACACGTCTTCTTTTCACCAATATGTAGTTATACATTGCTAGTGCTATCCCTTGTTGACTTTGGAGCGGCTTGGTTGTCTTCCAGGGCTTTTAATTTAAATTTTTAGCAAATTAGCTTGAGGTTAGCTCTAGATAGCTTTGGGTTGACAGAAGACGTTGGTGACGTCACTTCCACAAAAGTGTGCACAATGAAGATGTCCTACACATCCTCAAAATATCCTGAAAATATATATTAATAATATATTGTACTAAACTAGCAGTAGCAAGTTAGCAGGCCATTGGATGTAGTGTACAAGGCTGAAATAAAATAATTATGTATTGACAAACAAGCTGTTCCGAAGTCATCGAGGGATATCACTAGCAATGTATAACTACATAATGGTGAAAAGAAGAAGTTTTGTCACTCATAATGTTTTATTTAGGCTGAAATGTTACTGGCCCGTTTTGCTGGAATGGACGCAATTGCATGGATCAAAATATCTCCCGAAGGACAAAAAGTGACTCCAAACTTCCCCGGGTAAGTTTATGAAAGTATCACATGCTAGAAACAAGGTTTTTAAAAAACAGTACAGGTTAAAAAACAGTACTTTTCCTTTAATGCCAGAAATTCTGCCACGCCACAAACATTATATTGTGTATATTACATTACCTTCTTTTTCGCCTTGCAGGCATATCATCACCATCAGACGTCAGACGTTGCCTCCGCTTTTTTAATTTTTTGGCGAGCAGCCTCGAATGTGTCTTAATAACAAAAGGAAAAAGGGTATTAGTATGCAATCTATGGTGACCGTGATAAAAAAAACTATTTTGGTGTCTGCACCTTAAATAATCTCAAAAGCCTGGAGTTGAGTAAACATGAAAAAATATTGTTTACCATTTATGATGACTGATGTTGGTTCAGACAAATACAATTGAATATAGAAATCACAATTTTACTTTATTTATTTTAATTTATTTATTTTTAATTAATTGTGGCTCAGAGATAATATATTCCAATATCCAAAGATCGTGACTCATCCCTAATCTGCGATGGTCTGTTTAAAGTAGTTATATGTAAGATTGTGGCCAAAACTGATACTACAATCAAGTTTAATTGAGCAATATCAGGGTTTTTCCTTGGCCAAAAAAGGAGAGTGGCGGTAACCCCTTGTGGAGCACGCGGTGTGGTGCGATCATAGCTACGATGGGGGGTGTTAGCGTAACCGTAAGATCCAGAAATAGCATGGGTCGTGCAGAATAATATAAATTAATAAATATAATAAAGAATAAACCAGCGCACCCGACAGACAGCGCTTGAAGTATTTATTTTTGGATTTCCTCATCGTGAGGCAGTGGCGGCAAGAAATAACGCGGTGGCGGCCACCACCGAAATCTCTATGGAGGTAAAACCCTGCATATGTAAGAAATTGACAAAAATGGCCAAAATGGGTTAAATAAAATATCCACCCAAATTCTGAATACTGTAGAGCCCTCCTCTCCCTGATTGGGAACTTTTAACAAATATCAAATGTAAACAATATCAGTGTTGGGCTGCACCTCTGCTTTTGAAATGAGAATATCCTGGCTAAACTACTGTGATATAAGTCTTTGAAATTAACATAATTTGTCAATGTCTTGTAACATATCAGAAGCACTTAAAGGAAATTGTAAGGTTGATGTATGGAAACTTACGCCATATTTATGAACAACAGGGTACACCTCACCCCGTCGCTCTCCTGGCTGGCAAGACCTTAATGAAATTAGACAAAAATTGAGCAAATCAGTGTTCAACAGGAGCTTTCAATCAATAAAAAGATAAGTAACAAATTAACATAAAATAACCAGCTTACATGACACTAAGTGTGTGTGTGTGTGCGCGCGCGCACGCGCGTGGTGTGTGTCTGTCTGTCTGTGTGCATGTATGCGCGCAGAGCACACAGGGACATTAGTGTGTGTGTAAGCGTCCACGATAAGCAAGGCTCACGTGTCACTCAGCAATATGCGTAGTTGTTCCAAGATCAATGCCAGAGCACGGATGCTGATGTGCGAGGAGGGAGAGAAAATGAGTTGGGCAGCCCAAAGAACTGTCTGTCAAAGTTTGCAAACAATTTCGGAGTTGCAAAACCACTGGTGAAAGTCTGATGTGGCAGGCAAAAGAATATCCCGACCCGTGCACGTGAAGGGGGATGTAGACCGTTCGTGTATGCGCACTTGATAACTTTGGGAGGTGCAATTGCATCGTGCACGGCATGGATGCAACTACATGCAATGTAATGTATATCGAAAAATCGGAAATGTGTTCAAAAAACTCATATCACCGTTGTTGAATAAAAGTCTATCGTGATATATTAATTATTGTCCAACCTCTCCCGCTGTTTTTCCTTTTGGTTAGATTCTACATCAGATTAAACAGCACAAACCAAAAATACAGACCACTGTACAATCTGCAGTGTTATTTTTCTGGCAACGTAATATTTCAACTTACCTCAATTAGTGAGTGTCTGAAGTTCTCCTTGAAGTCACAACCAGCAGCAGTGCTTTCCGAATGGAATGTTAACGTTTTGAGCGCGAAACAAGGCCTTTGCATACAGGACCCCCTATAGATGTCCTAAGAAGTGCCTGACCAAATAACAATTAAATACAGTAAAATTCGTAAATTAAATGACATGTGAGAGAATTAACAAACGTTAACGGCTTCGCTGGCTTCATTATGAATTAGCCTAATTAGGTGTTGTGTGCATAACAGGCAGTGGTGGAAAGAGTACAGTCTGTACTCAAGTACAAGCTGTTACATTGCTAAAATATTACTCTATTTCAAGTAAAAGTACTGGTGTTAGAGAAATACTCAAGTAAAAGTAAAATTTGTAAAATAATAAATAAAAAACTACTCAGAGTATTAGTTACTTTTAACCACTGATGTCACCGTCACTTCTCCAGACTATGGCTGGATGTGTGTTTTCCTTTACCAAAAGTTAAAACGCCAACAATCTATTAATCATTAATAATTGATAAGAAACAAAACAATTGCTTTCCCTCATTTTTTTCTCAAACAGATCTACTGTACCTTTTACAGCCAACACAACAGTCATTGTTGGTGTATGAGCTACACCTTGATAGAAATGCATGCTAATCCTTGGTCCAATGACATCTAACAACACAGAAGTGGAAGACGGATTCATGATGAGGCCTCCTGCTAGTCCTTTTCTAACAAATATTGAATTACGATTTACTAAGAGGTAATAAATGCATCATATTCATATCCATAAAGAGACTAGCTGTCTGTGAGCTATTTGGCCTTATCTTCAAAAATGAAGTACCGTAAAACTTCGAATAGGATCCCGGAGTTTTATTTGACCAAATAGACCATTGGGACAGGCATCTATGGGATGTGGATAACCGTATGGGGTTATTTGTAGGGATGCTTGACATTGATTTTGTAACGATATCCGATATACCAATATTGTCCAATGCTTAATTTCCGATACCGATATTAGCCGATATCGAAACGATTGTTTATAGGCTTACTGCACACTGTTCCATGACTCCCTTGATACTGGGTATTTGAATGTTTTGATGGACTAGCCAGCAACTGATAGGCTAACTGGGGTGTGGTGCTTACTACCCCTTCGAGAGAAGATGTCAACTGAACATTTCTTTGACTGAGGTAAACTGAAAACAAATAGCCACACAAGAACAAAGATTCCACTCATTCCACTAATTGGGGCTTAGATCTGCCCTGCTCAAGATTTTTTTACTCTACAAACCCTGTGTTTATGCTGGTTGGCCAACAACCTACAGCAACACCCACATTTTGTCTGCATTCGCTTTGAGAGGAAACGAGCTTTCCAATAAGGTATAAAATGACATACTTTAGTAATTATAAACCATTTCAAAAACCGATACCGATATTTACTGATATTGAATTTTAAAGTCAATATCGGCCGATAATATCGAGCATCCCTAGTTATTTGTCTAAATATGTGTTTCTGCCCCAAGGGACAGGCATCTGGGACTGGGCTATTATTTAAAGTGTTACGGTAGGCCTGCAACCTTTCTGAGAGTCCACTAATCAGCATAGTTCAACACAGCATAAACTTTGACCTATTTTGATGTTCTTTACATTTTTGGGAAGTTACATTTTTCATTTTCTACACGACTAACAAAAATGACTGATGGATTGTTTTGGGAAAAGATCTATGCAATGTTTGTTCTTTGGTGACTAGCGTGACTTGAAATGTAATGAGTTACAATTACTCAATCTCAACATGCTTGATTAGCCTGCATGTAGAGTTACTACAAGTTACAAAAAAATGTTCAGTAAGTAATTACATAACTCAATAGGCCTAGTTAGGCCTCTGCCATGCAGGACCCATGTGTTCCATGTTCAAACCCATCTTAGAACATAAATGTGCCATGCAGGACCCATATATGTGTTCCCAGTTCAAACCCATGCCCACTTTGCCCATAAATGCACCATGCAGGACCCATATATGTGTTCAAAGATCAATCCCATGCTCACTCAGCCAATTAATATGTCATGCAGGACCCATATATGTGTTCCCAGATTAAACCCATGCCCACTTGACCCATAAATATACTATGCAGGACCCATATATGTGTTCCCAGATTAAACCCATGCCCACTTGACCCATAAATGCACCATGCAGGACCCATATATGTGTTCAAAGATCAAACCCATGCCCACTTGACCCATAAATATACTATGCAGGACCCATATATGTGTTCCCAGATCAAACCCATGCCCACTTGGCCCATTAATATGTCATGCAGGACCCATATATGTGTTCCCAGATCAAACCCATGCCCACTTGGCCCATAAATATGCTATGCAGGACACATATATGTGTTCCCAGATCAAACCCATGCCCACTTGGCCCATTAATATGCCATGCAGGACCCATATATGTGTTCCCAGATCAAACCCATGCCCACCCAGCCCATAAATATGCTATGCAGGACCCATATATGTGTTCCCAGATCAAACCCATGCCCACTTGGCCCATAAATATGCTATGCAGGACCCATATATGTGTTCCCAGTTCAAACCCATGCCCACTTGGCCCATTAATATGCCATGCAGGACCCATATATGTGTTCCCAGATCAAACCCATGCCCACTTGGCCCATAAATATGCTATGCAGGACCCATATATGTGTTCTCAGTTCAAACCCATGCCCACTCAGCCCATGCCTGTCCCTTATGGGGCCCATGTAATCAGCTCATATGGGCTTCCTATGTGGGACACATACTACCAAAACTACATGGGACCCGCTGATTTCACCTAGCCAAAGCCCATGCCCACACTGTAACCATGGAACCCATACTTAACCAATCTGGGCCCCACATGTCATTGCTGGCTGGGTGACTTTCATGTGATTTTAAGATTACGAGAGACCAAGTTGAGCAACAATTATTTTTACTGTACTTCCGTCGTAACTCCAGACAACGAGTCGCTAGAAAAAATGCCTCATCCATAACTTGTAAAAAAGGCTGTCACACCCGGCACTAAAAGATAATAGCCAGAGATAAACATTTGAATGTTCCTCGGGCACATTATGATGATGGTGTGTGATGCTGCGTTCCCATATCGTCATGGAGAACATTATCTCCCACCGGGCAAAGACTGATTGATTCAACGTTGTTTCCGTATCGTATAAAATAAGCTCGGGATAGCATTGAGTCAATGTGAAAGAAACTGATTGGTTTAGTCAATGTAATCAATCCAAACCGTGTCTTTTTCTCCCAACTTAAACACAATCTCAGGGTGATATCTGACGTCCGTGTGCCCAAAAGGGCTGTCATTATTGTCCGCCGGTGTTAAAAGCATTTCCCCGCCAACATCTGCCAGAGCTGGCTGGCAAATTAGAGGTCTGGGCTGGACACAGTGATTCGCCATTTAACAGATCATTCACATATTCAATTTATGTTTCCTTCATGGAGCTTTATTCGTTTCGCATCTGCATTTAAGTAATTTTGCTGTTATCCCGACCGACTTAGAGAATTGAGTGCACACATTATATAGCCGGTGTTAAGACAGAATTTTTTTTATGCCTTTGTAGTTCACCTGAAGGACACACAGGAAGTGGTCTATAACTGACAGGTCATTCTGTCACTTAGATTAACCAAATCTAAACGCAGTAATGGGAGCTTCTATAACGCTCGAAACGTGGTGAGTCTCAATGAGCTTATTGTAATGTGCCGAAGTGGCTATAGACTCGACTGAGGGTAGAAGAGGGGGATCTGGAACGAAGACAGATTAGAGTGGAAGTCGTGTCGTGGCGGCAAGTAGAAATGGAAAGGGGGATGGGGAATAGAGGGAGGAGGGATTTAAAGAGACGCTCATCCACCTCCGCATCATAAATAGGGCCAGGCAGGGTGACAGAGCACCTAGCAGTGAAGGCCTAAATGTACCCATCAAGTGACAGCTTGATCAGGGGAGCAGTGCATATCCTCACCCACTCCCTCCGGGGCTCTCTGTGATGCCACACAGGGCCTGAAGGTGCTTACTCTGTGTTTGATGGAGCCAAATACCACGCGTAGAAGGAAGAGCCCCGTCCCCTCTGTTCCATTAATAATGTAATTAACGGCCGCACGGACCAGGGAGGGAGACCTCCACATCTCTGTACACAGTATCTGATGAGGTAACTGTGTTTTGCTCGTAGCGGTAGCTCCGAGACCTCATTCTGCCGTGTAGAGAAGCAAGTTTCGACAGTTTGTGGTGCTGGTGGTGGTGGTAATTTTACTTTTCTTTGGGGGGGTAGAGATAAGATAAAGGAAGAGAGACAGTGAGCTTATTCAGGAGAGACTCCTGGGCAGGGACACACTGATAACAGATTAATTGAGGCCAGACATCCGGCGTGTGGCTGGATGGTAGTTCGGCGGCTTGGCTGGGGGTTCAAGGTGAGAGGGTCAGCATAGGGCCTTAGGGATGATGATTGGGAGGGGTGAGAGTGCGACAGGTGCTGCGGCGGGTGCCCTGGGTTTTCTGAAACCACCTGCTGTGCAATAGTAGCAGATTGCATGAGAGAACATCAGGCAGATGCAAGTAAAACAGTTGACACGTTGAATTGCATTTTTACAGTCCTTCCTGTTTCTGAACCTTGTCATTTTGAGAATATTGAACGCTATGTAAATATACGATGCTGCCCAGCAATTGGGTTCGAATCGAGATGTCCACCGGTGCTAGCTACAGCCAATAGCCACAGCCTCAAATACAAATATAACCTATTCCACATGAAGTCTATTGTGGTTTTCAGTGAAAGACTGCAATAGAGCAGGTTTGTTGAGTGCTAGGAAAAGTTCAAAATCCATTTGCTTGACAAATGTTTCCGCTCGCACTGGGCCAGCAGAACGTCGTTAATGCCGGACCGCGATGTTCCAAATGGGCCTACGGTGCACATCAGAGTTGTGGGCAGACACGCAGTTAGTTAAACTGTCTGCTTGCCTGGGGATAGAGACTTTTCTCAGTCCTGAATATAATGCTCCTGACGGTCTCCGCTAGATCGATGGATCTCAAAATTTGGTTTCGCCTCAGGACCCAAACTAAACCCGGTTGTTTGATTCACGACACAGTGTTCTTGTTACAATTTTTTTCCACCAAATATGAACACACAACACAGCTTTGAATGGGCCATGTTCTACCAACAGAGCTACGGAGGACCTCAGGAAACTAGCCTTAGCACTGTTGTGTAATCAGCATAGAAACCCCTATTATGAGTAAACCCAACAGCAGTTTTGAAGTATATCTTATTTGTATTATGAGTCCTTTGAATCATGTCGTCAATGTGTTGTGATTGTTAGTGACATTAAAATGTTAGCTAGGATGTCCTTAACACCTTTTATCGGCTATAGAAGTGTTATTGGCAGACGATTGGCCTTAAATCAAGCTTTTTTTCATTTCAAATGAAAATGTGACTTGTGTGGTGTCATCCAGACTGGCAGCCTTGCAAGAATTAGCACGCTTTGAGATTCAACTGACGTGAACCCACTGTCTCCATTAGATGGGAATCTCACTGGAGGAACTCATTTATTTACCTCAAAATGTGCGAAGGAGGTGTGTGGCTTGTCTGAGAGTGAGACGTATCTGGGAAACAGTGGATTTTTTATTTATAGTCTGTCATTTTTATCAAGTCCCTGCCACATCTTTCTCAGGTTTCACCCACCTTTTGCCTCTTTGGTTTGGTTTGGTTATAATAGGTTTCAATAGTCACTGTAGTGGCAAAGTCCTCAGTATATGTAATGATTAAACTGTTAACACAAAAATGCATTCACAAACACATGTAAGAGAATTCTCAAATCTGAAAAGAAAATTTGAATTTAGCAACAACAAACAATACTACAGGTCAGGAAGACCTTTCACAATAACTGGCGAACGGCTCTAGCTCCGTACCGACTCAAATATTTGTTCCGTCCTTGTGCATTATTGTCACATGTGTGCCTTTGCAAAGACCCACAGCCATAAATCAGCCTGGGTTCGAGGCTGTTGGGCTGGGTCCTTGCTCCGCAGCTTGGTCTTTCCAGCACGCTCGCACCTACTTGTCTATTCTGCCTGTGTACCAGCACACCTACACTGCGTCTGTCAATCTGCTGGTGGGAGGACTCCGATTCGGCTCTGTTTAGCACGTTTGGAGAGGTGTGAGCGTCAAGTATTACCCTATCCAGGCAATCTGATGAAGTGAGCAGTTTCATTGTCATTCGTCTCTCCCCCACTCTCCTTTCTTGCCCTGTCTTTTTCTTTCTTCAGCAAATTGCTTCTGCTGTATTTAAGCAGTCAAGGGTATGAATTACATCTCTGTGTAAAGCTCCACTTCTTCAACCTGTCAAAGAAGTTGGGAGATCTTTCATCTTTCTATCCTCGTCCGCTCCCTCGCTCTCTCTCTTTTAGTCTGAGTGAAAATGAATTGGGAGTGGGTCCACATTAGGCCGGTATGATCGAAGCAGATTCTGAGGCCGCACACTGTTCTCCGCTCAATTACCCTCTAATAATGTCTGAACAGCTGAATGTGAAATGCCTTTACTTATTGAATGTGTGTGCATGGGTGGCTGTCGCCGGGCGGACGATAGATTGGAACACGCCCGGGCTTTGTGAACGTACAACAACGAGTTGGTCGTTCAATCATGGCTGTTCGTCTTCGAGCCACGACTCGACACCTCCGACCTTTAATAATTCCATCCTGAGCCCCCCCCCCCGTTCAGCGATGACATATTATTACCCCATGTAAGACTAGAACTGTCAGCTTTTACCCGGCGTGTAAGAAGCATGTCAGGGGTGAGGAACGACGGGGAGTGCTACAGAGATGGGTTCTGGTTTGGTAATCCAGCTCTAAGGCTTCTTCTTTGTGTGTTAGCGGCTCACGCTCCCCTCTCATCCCCTTATCTGATCCGGGTGCAGCGGTGACCGAGCTGCTACCTTCAGGGTCAAACGAGCCATGCTGTATCATCTGACCTTCACATCATTGCCACCGTCCTCACAGAACGGGGAGAGAAATATGCTGTTTGTTACGGCTCTGTGGTCGTAGGATTCGGAGAGTCTTTTTCAATCTCTTTTCGTCTGCTACATGTCCTGTCCCCAGAACAGCCTCAACAGGGGATGAGGAGGCACTCTGAGTACATTAGAGTGGCTGCAGTATACAGTATGCGCAGGGGTCACTGAAAAGGATTTTAGTTTTTGATGTATGTATTCTGGAGAGATCATATTTTAAAACGCCGTAAATTTGCAATGAAAATCTTTGAGGTGGGGTGGGGGCTTATGTGACTGTAATACCCCTGGAGAAAATCCCAGCCTTGTGGCAGTTGCGCCCGCTGAAAATAACTATAATCCCCTCTCTCGGCTGCCAAACACCAAAGCTACACGCTCTTTCAGATTTCTCATCTCTTATTAGCGAATGCCCTTCATGTGGTGGGTTCCTTCTACGTGGGACGGCACAGACAAACTGGTGAATCAGCGGTATGCATCGTCTTTATCAAATCCAAGGTGCGCTTTGAAGATGTTTGCACTATGCATATTATTTGCTTTGACGAATAACATCCAGGATGTTGTGTCCAATAAATACCATTTAGACGGAAGTATGTAAATCAACTTGGTTGGCCAGTTGGTGATAATACATATTGCTAAAAGAAAATTCAATAATATAAAAAAAACATATATATATTATATATATATATCTACAGTTAGGAAAGAAATGAGTTGATCCCCTGCTGATTTTGTAAGACATTATCAGGCTATAATTTCAATGGTAGGTTTATGTAAACAGCGAGAGACAGAATAAGAACAAAAAAATCCATAATAACTAATTTCAGATAAGTTATAAATTGATTAGCATTTTATTCAGTGAAGTAATTATTTGATTGTCAATCAGCGAGATTTCTGGCTCCCAGGTGTCTTTTACACAAGTATCAAGCTGAGATTACCTGTATAATAGACACCTGTCAACAGAACCAATCAATCAATCAGATTCTAAACTCTCCACCATGACCAAAACCAAAGAGCTGTCCAAGGATGTCAGTGGCAAGATTGTAGACCTACACATTGTTGGAATGGGCTACAAGACCATCACCCAACAGCTTGGTGAAAAGGTGACAACAGTTGGTGTGATTATTCACGAATGAAAGAAACAAAATTAACTGTCAATCTCCCTCGGTTAGGGGCTCCATGCAAGATCTCACCTCGTGGAGTTTGAATGACCAGTAGAACAGTGAGAAATGCTGACCCCAAGAACACCATCCCCACCGTTAAAATTATGCTTCTGGGGTGTTTTTCTGCTAAGGGGACAGGACAATTTCACCACATCAAAGGGATGATGGTTGGGGCCATATACTGTTAAATCTTGGTTGAGAACTTCCTTCCCTCAGCCAATGCATTGAAAATGGGTCGTAGATAGGAATTCCAGCATGACTATGATTCAAAACAGTTAAAGTTAAAGTTACACCTCTGTATTCTCCAGCAACGCGAGTTATGATTTCAAATGTACCACCATTTGTCCCTAATGAGCTGTTGGAGCGCGAGTTACTGCGTTTTGGGAAGTTTGCTAGTGGGATTAAAGTTGTGCCGCTGGGGTGTAAACATCCAGCCCTTAAACAGGTCCTGTCGTTTCGGCGACAGGTGTTCGTGTTTTTGGTGTCCCCAGTGTAAGGATTTGAGGTTCAGTCCTCTCTCTCTTCCTCCCTCTCAAAAACAGTGCTGGCACTCCCCCTGCCTGGCAGGAGGAACTATTGCATGGACAATGGCATTAATTGTATCACCTGTGTTTCTCCTGAGTCTCATCACACCTGTTCTTTGTTAGTAATTAGTTCCTTGTATTTAAGTTGGGGGTTGTCTGTTTGTCAGTGTCGGGACATTGCTTTCAGGTATGTTGGTGTTTGTTTGGGGTTGTGTTCCTTGTCTGTTTACATGGTCTGTTCTTGTTGTTTGTAGTCGGTCTCTGTATCCTGTTTATTTAGTCCTTGTCTGTATCTGTTACTGAAGTTCTGTTTGACGAGTCCTTGTGTTAGTTTCCTGGTATTAGGCTGTGTTTCTCTTTATTAGATTCCCATGTTTGACTTTCGGTTTTGTGTCATTGCTTTCAGTGGCTGTTCACTATTGTGCCTGTCAGGGCAAGAGTCCCTGTTCCCTGTCCGTTCGGTTATACGGCAATAAAGAGCACTAAAATGGTCTCTCTGCGCATGTGTCCATTTCCTGGTTGCCTGTGACAGGCGAATCGTTACACCCAGAGCAAACTTTAGAGGTATCATTCAGGGCAGCCACAGACACAGGTTGTTGTAGATAGTGGTGAAGGGGTTTCGGTCCTAATGGAGGAAAAGTCTGGTGCTAACGAGATGGAGTTGGTGGAGGCTATTGAAACAGGTGTATTGGAGGCAGATCAGATGGTTGTGCCTCATGCAGATGAGGATCAGGAGGAGGACCTGGACATCTCAGATATCTCTGTTGACATGTCAGCTGCTGGTGATGAATCTATATACGGATTAGAGGAGGTAAATGAGTTCCTGGATCAGACTTTTGGGAAGACTGTCAAAATCTCTGATTTCTTTGAAGAGAAGTTTGTGAGGTCAGCTCTGGTGCTACAGAGGACTGTTAAGTATAAAAAAGCGTTTCCGCTTAAGGAAATTAGAATAAGAGGGCTTGGGTTTCAGAAGTTATAAAACAAAAAAAACTCAATGTGATTTTCTTACAGGAAACACATAGTGATGTCAACAATGAGGTTGACTGGGGTATGTGGTGGGAAGGGCAACATGTCCTTAGTCATGGCACTAATTTTAGTGCTGGGGTGGCCATTTTGTTTTCCTCAGGTGTAGGGGTGACAGTGGTATCAACTACTGAGATTGTGAAGGACAGGGTTTTATTGGTGAAGGCAAATGTTATGGGCGTTTGGTTTAATTTTTTAAATATTTATGCACCAAATGATGGTACAGAGCGTATTGCTGTTTTAGAGCTGGTCAGAAAAGCCTTAAGACATTGTGGACATGGTGGGTGCATGGTGGTAGGGGGGGATTGGAACTGTACTGTCAACTTTCATGTTGACCGCGCTAGTGAGGAACCTCACTTACAAATCCGTGTACCATTCGTTCATTTGTTTTTCAAAGTAA
Organism: Dallia pectoralis; assembly: GCA_029465975.1. NCBI lineage: Eukaryota > Metazoa > Chordata > Actinopteri > Esociformes > Umbridae > Dallia > Dallia pectoralis. The sequence goes on from CM055744.1 coordinate 4,992,565, forward strand.
AACCAAAAAACAAAAATGACTTGTTTCCTCAATATTCGTTTCCAAACCAAAAGGAAAGAACGGATAACAACTCGTTTTTCCCATTTACATTTTTGTGCTCAAATGAAAAATGAAAAAACGGATAACGAGCGTTTCACCACGTTTCATCCCATTTTTATACTTTATTTGACGCAACATGCATGACCCGGCTGTGACCTTTATAAGGTCAAGACAAGAAGTAGTAGTAGAAGTAGTGACATGGCCGGACTGGAAGAATATTATGACTTTATTAGCCAACTTTTTGAGGATGGTAGAACGCATGCCGAGATTTCCACCGCGCTGCATCAGATATATGTCCCTAGATGCTCGGAAATGTCTGTCAGAAGATTCTGTGTTCAACACCAGCTCAGACGAAAAAGACATGTGTCGGATGCAGAACTGGAAACGGCAGTCATGTCATCGATAGATAAGGTTAGTGCTCACAAGAGGAGGAAAGAAAGTACCCACCATGGTTACGTTAACCTATTAAGTATTAAATTAATTATTAAATGAATTCAAATGTTTTGTCTAGACAGGTCCATGTTACGGCCGAAAATTCATGACCGGATACCTGTCATCAGTGGGGGTAAGGGCAGGAGAATCTCGAGTTGGAAGAATTCTCAAAGAGGTACACCAGCCGTATAATGAGCTGCGTCGCCAAGTGAGTCACCTACATTGATTATATTTGAGAAAAAAAGTAAGACTTATTGTTATTACACCTTGCATTGATTGAATTACACTTGTTTTAGGGAGCACGTAATCTGAATCCAGTTCCTTACCACGCTGAGTATATGGGCCACAAACTCCACCTAGACCGGAATGAGAAGCTGGGAATGTTTGGAGTGACGCATGTCTTGGCTATTGATGGATTCAGCAGCAAAATTGTTGCTGAATCCACAATGCCAGTGAAAAACAACCTTGTAATTTATGAGGAAGTTTACAGGCAAGTCAAGGTTATTAACAGTAACAGTAAATAATAAGCACTATGTGGGATTATCATACAATGTCAGTATTTTGACATTACAAGCAGTATGTGCTACATAGGAATTTGAACGTATCATTTCCACATATGTATCTACGGAAGCGCATTGCATTCACTTGAGGAAAAAATATCTACTCTGTTTTTCTGAATTAACTAGTTAATTATCTCAGAATTACGAGATCATTTTTCATGAAAAAAAAAGTTTTTGCTCTGTTTTTCTGAATTAACGAGTTCAACTGATCCTGGAGAAACACAGCAATGTCAAGCAGATCAGAATGTTCTTTTCGTCTGAACAGGCGCAAAGTCTTGAAGTGTCTGCACAAAGTTGACACACTAATAACAATACCATTTAAGACAGCAGTCTCCCAATGTCTCAAACCCAAAGTAAAATAAAACCGTATTAAACTTGAAAGGCGGGACATGTTTACTTCCATGCAATCCAGCTAAAATCGTGCTCCTGGCAGGATTCTGAGGGATCTCATTAATTCAGAAAAACAGAGCAAAATATTTTTTTTCAAGAAAAATTATCTCATAATTTTGAGATAATTAAGTCATTAATTCAGAAAAAAGGAGCAAAAACTTTTTATTTGTGAAAAATTATCTCATAATTCTGAGATGATTAACTCGTTAATTCAGAAAAACAGAGTCGATTTTTTTTTTCTTAAGTGACTGCTATACACTTCCGTATGTATCCATATAATCTCCACATTTTCTATTACAGGAAAGCAGTTGTCCAAAACGGCATGTGGGACCAAATCCGAGTGGATCATGGCAGGGAGTTTTACTTGACCCTGTACATGCAAGAAAAGCTGTCTCAACACAGACGTAACATCAACAGGCTACCTTATGTACAGACAACTTCTTCAAGGGTGAATTTTGTCCTACTGACTACAGATAATAAGTAACTTTCAAAATTAAGCAAAATATATTTCCAGTGAAAATATTTAAAATCCCAAATCAATAAATGTTTGATAGTTATTATCTATCCCTGCCAGTCAAGCCTGCAACACCTTTCAAATATTGTTGTGGCAGGGAATCTCAATTGCTCAACTTGTAAAACCTGTACCATATGGACCACGTCTTTTGGATTTTTCCAAAAGAGAAGTAAGGGTAACCATTAAGCCTATTCCACACTGCAGGCTTCTACGCAATGGCTGATTTGATTGCTTGCAATGTTATTAACTTGTACAATCATTGCTCAAATTAACTGTTTACCTATAGCATCATTATTACATTTTCACCTCATCACCTAATGGTAGTGTATGTCCAAACTCTTGGGAGAAGGTGCAGGCTTGAATGGCAGAAATGTATGTTTTACATATCAATTGAAAGCTTAAATACCTTGACTTCAAACTGTCTGCAACATAATTCAAGATCAAAGGACATTTGTAAATGAATGCTGTCTACTACTGCTTATACCTGTATTTACACACCAGACCAACTTTTTCTGATTTGGGTTTTCTGATCTTAAGTGTTTCCAATCAGTTTTAAAAATGTTTTGTTTAAACAGAACCTTCGTGTGGAAAGAATTTGGCCAGAGGTCAATAATCGGGTGAACTATCCACTAAAACAGGCCCTGGTTCACCTGCTGGATCAAGAGCTGCTCGACATCCAGGATAATATAACCAAATTTTGTGTCTCCAACCTGGCATGTCAAGTGAGTCAGATTGGACTTGCCAGGGTTGTGCAGTCCTGGAATGCCCATAGGATACCAGGTAGGCTACGCTAGTATTTGTATGTGTGGAGCTTTACAACAATTGACAATTTTGTCCAAAACTAATAAAAATAATTGCCCATTTTAGGCAGAGGGATACCAAACCAACTTGCAGCTAATTGGTGTCCAGCAAGAATTCCCACAGAGCTATTGCCCAATGCTGCCGAGGCATCACACATGTATGATCAGGAGTTGGGGTCCTCCCTGACTAGGGTATCTGCCTTTGGCTCTGACCCATTTTCATCAGAGCAAGACCGATGTCGTGCTGAGCAGCTGTTTGGAGAGAGGTTTCCAGACATGTCTCTTCTTTTTGGAAAAGTGGTTAACAATGACCATAGTGTGTTTCAGGAGGCACTGTTCTATCTGATCAATGTTACTGAAAGACATGCAAGATAAATACAGTTGGGGGTATCTCATACCAGGCCAGTGGTAGACTACGTACACAAAAAGTACTGTGTGGTTATATTTGTCACATTTCTAAAGCTAGATCCGTAAGATGTTTTTACATTAAAAATGCCTTCACGCCAATTAATATCAATTGATTTATTGATTAATCAACTTATTTTTTTCAGCTGTACTTGTGTAAAACTGCTAATTTATAACATGAAATTGTAATACATTTGTGACCTGTCAAATGAATGTAGTGGAGTAAAAGTAGAATATTTCCACTGAGATTTAGTGGAGAAGTGAAAAGTCACGAAAAGAAAATACTCAAGTATCTCAAATTTCTACCAATGAACTAGGCAGATGTTTGTACAGTAGTAGAACATCTTGTAAACCTAATTTAAGTGCCACAATTACATGTGACAATAATACTGTTAACATTACACATTGTTACTCTATAAAAACAAGGCTCTGAAGAACTGTATGAACATATTTGTTGCCACCATAGCAACATACTAAATGAATAACTTCTCCATTGGTGCCAGCGCCTCAGAGAGTCCAGCCACTTCATGAACGCTGTTCTCCAAATCCACAGCGCGACACTTCGGGCAGTAACTGTGGCTGCTGTTCCACTCCACAACACATGCCTTACACCCGATTAGGGTTCTGCAGCATGTTGAGAACATTGGCTTGTCTACAGGACCTGTAGGTTAATTAAAAATATGCACTTCATTTATTTTGAGTACGTAGGCCTAACTACAATGACCAAATATAAATAAAATCCACACAGCATGTCAAATCTAGTAAAAGACAATCAAACAGAAGTGAAGTGATTTTGATTTTTAATTCTATCTTCCTAATGATCCATTGTAAAACAGTACTAACCTTTGCAGACAAGACAGGCAAAAGCCACTCTTAAAGAAGCTACTTCAGCCTCTGAAAGAGACAGGGTTGTTGTCACTGTGGAATGTGCAAATCCACTCAAATCCTTAATCATCTTCGACACTTCTTTTAGTCCCTGGGCTGCTTCGACAACCTCTTCAATGTCTGCCATAACCTCTTGAAGGCCAGTATCTTCTCTTCGACTGAAAAACAAACAATTTACAATGTAACATTTAATTAGACCTTAATAAATAAAAAAAATCACACACATCATGTCATCCAAAAGAAAACACATGAATGGTGTGGGAAAAAAGTAAAATGGAATAATTTTCAGTTACCTCAACCTTTTCCTTTTATTGACTTGTAGCAGTTCCATCTGTGGTTCAGGTACTGCAAATACTTTCCTGGAATTTTGCTTCCAGTACGCTGATCCTGCAATGAAAAAAATAGGAAATTTTATTACGTTTTAACCAAATAATTGCAGTATTTTTGATAACTTATATCCTATATGTGGGTTATGAATTTTAAAAATAGGACACTATAAACAGATTTGAAGCACCCAAGAAAGCTAGCAATGCAAAATTTACTTTAATATGAGAATGTTTAGGTGTACTTCAGATGTTACATGTGTGAACTGTTTGTGCACTTAAGTTCCTAATGTGGCTGCAGAAAATATAATTTACACAGCAATGATTTAAAACATACCCCTAGTTCCATCAGAGTAAATTATTTCATTGCCATGACTATCTGTCAAAATAAATGACTCCTGCTGTCCAAGGGCCTCTTTCACCTTACTGGTGATTAGTGCCACACAAGCCTCAAACTCTGAGAAGCGGACTGTAACCATCTTGGTGGACTCTAGCTTTCCATTCAGGACTTCAGCAATGAAGACATTCCTGAATATTTATGGGGAAAAAATAATAAAAATTGCAGTTCCTGATGTTGATAGTGCACTTGGCAATATTGCAATCACAATAATATTTGTATTAATTGTTGAACCCTAATATACAGTGATCACAATAAGCACTTAATGTAAGGCTGATCATCAAGCTCTTGGATAAACAAGCTTAATTGTGCTGATAGTTGCAGGTGCAGCAGGAACAGATGGTAAATATGCAGGATAAAGGATACCAGTAAACAGAGTTGGACACACCTGCTCAAATAATGTAGCAAAAGAAAGTAGTAAAAGTAGCGACAGATGTTTTAGCAAGATGTAAATGTTTTTCCTGTTTCATTCACCTCACAAAAGTTTTGGTGGTGGTCCTTGGAATTGGACAGGAGGAGCTTGTGGCAGAGCTTGTGGCAGTGCTTGGTGGGCGGTGGAAAGAAAAGCGGGCAGCCTGGCTTGAGGGAAGTGCCCCTGCTGATTTTTCCACAGTGGTGCTGTCACCATGCACTTCATAATGACCTTTTGCGATGAGGTCAAAGCAGTTGAAGTCACCATCAGGTCGGGGAAATATGGCCACGTTGGTGTCGTCTGTCAAATAAACGGTTTCCTTTTGGACCTATGACAGGAGTTCGGGATAGAACAGAAGCAGCACCAAAATGTGTACAGTCCATCCAACCACACCGCTTTTTGTGCTTATATTACAAATTAATATATTGGATTCACATTGTAGTCACCAACATTTTCATTAGTAATTGTTAGTTAATGACATATTCTCAATGACTGCTAAGAAAACTAAAGTATAATATAACGTTACAGCTAAAGCAGAGATTTTTCAGTTGTTGTTTTAATCCAAGACGCGTGTGGCATGCAAATCATTTTTAACCTAAAACAACGTAAAATAAAAACATCACACCATAATCCTTTCGAACACACTAATAACTTTGAAAGCTCATAAACGATAGCCGTCGGATAGATTAGTATGTGCGCGTCCACGAGTATTTAAACACCATAACGTAATATTATATAGCTTTATTGCTTTAAATAAATACCTGGAAAATAACAGATATCTTCTCTGTGGTCATGTCTTCAGGCTTCAGAGTAACCCTCTTACTTCCACTAAAAAGCACAAAAATATCCATTTCTGTTGCTAGTTGCTACCTGCTACAACATAGGCTGTACTTGATCGTGTCGGTGTCGTTGTGTCACGAGTAAAGGTCACATCCGGGTCATGCATGTTGCGTCAAATAAAGTATAAAAATGGGATGAAACGTGGTGAAACGCTCGTTATCCGTTTTTTCATTTGAGCACAAAAATGTAAATGGGAAAAACGAGTTGTTATCCGTTCTTTCCTTTTGGTTTTGGAAACGAATATTGAGGAAACAAGTCATTTATTTGTTTTTTGAGTTTTGGTTTTACTTTGAAAAACAAATGAACGAATGGTACACGGATTCTTACAGTCTGCTACTTTCCTGTCTAGTGTTTTAACAGAGTTTAAACTCTCTGATGTTTGGCGGGTTCAACATGCAGGAGTTAGGCAATACACCTGGTTAAGGGTGAATGCTGGTCTAGTTAGTGCAGCTAGACTAGATAGGCTGTATGTGTCTGAGCACTTTAGTAGCAGAATTGTGCAGTGTCACATTACTCCTGTTGGGTTTTCAGATCACCATATTGTTACTGTTGAAATTCATATGTCATGTCCAAAACGGTCCTCGTCTTATTGATATTTTAATGTTAAGTTATTACAGGATTCCATGTTTTGTGAGAGTTTTTTTTTTTTCTGGGAACAATGGAGGTCTGTGAAGGGGAGCTTTGAGTCCTTAAGACAATGGTGGGAGGTTGGAAAGGCCCAAATTCGTATTTTCTGTCAACAGTATACTGCCTTGTCTAGTGTGGAAATTAGAAGGGCGGTCAGAGCTCTTGAGCAGGAAATTATTTCTATTGAGCAGACTTTGCTTGCTCAAAATGACCCGGGACTGATTACTTGCTTGAAGGGTAAAAGGTATGAATTGAGGTCTTTTTTGCACGAAAAAGTGAAGGGTGCCTTGATTAGGGCTCGTTTCACTACCCTTAAAGATATGGACGCTCCCTTCTTTTTTAATTTAGAAAAGTCAACGTCTCAATGGAAACCTATGGTCTGCCTCCGCCTCCCAGACGGCAGGGTGACTGCCGACAGTGGGGAGATGCGGCAACATGCTGTGGATTTTTATTCTGCCCTGTACAAGGCTGAGGACTGTGATCCAGTGTGCACTGGTCAAATATTACATGGCCTTCCTCAGCTGGACCCTGACCAAAGAACCGCTTTAGACTCTGACATTACACTGCAGGAACTGTCCACGGCAGTAATGCAGCTCTCCTCGGGCCGCGCCCCCGGTGTAGATGGTTTGCCAGCGGATTTTTATAAATATTTTTGGAAGTCGATTGGGGAGGACTTTTACGCAGTGGTGTGTGAGTCCTTTCGTGAGGGTTCTCTTCCGGCATCCTGTCAACGGGCTGCGCTTTCTCTGTTACCAAAGAAGGGCGATCTAACACTTTTAAAAAACTGGCGACCTGTTGCTTTATTGTGTACAGAATATATAATTGTGTCCAAGTGCCTCTCAAACAGGCTAAATGAATATCTGGGGCTGTTGGTCCATAGGGATCAGTCTTACTGTGTACCTGACCGCTCATCTCTCTCATCTCATCTCATCTTCAACCGCTTATCCGGGGTCGGGTCGCGGGGGTAGCAGCTCTAGCAGGGGACCCCAAACTTCCCTTTCCCGGGCAACATTAGCCAGCTCTGACTGGGGAATCCCGAGGCGTTCCCAGGCCAGTGTGGAGATATAATCTCTCCACCTAGTCCTGGGTCTTCCCCGAGGTCTCCTCCCAGCTGGACGTGCCTGGAACACCTCTCTAGGGAGGCGCCCAGGTGGCATTCTTACAAGATGCCCGAACCACCTCAACTGGCTCCTTTCTATGCAAAGGAGCAGCGGCTCTACTCCGAGTTCCTCTCGGATGACTGAGCTTCTCACCCTATCCCTGAGGGAGAGGCCAGCCACCTTTCTGAGAAAACCCATTTCGGCCGCTTGTACCCGCGATCTCGTTCTTTCGGTCATGACCCAGCTTTCATGACCATAGGTGAGGGTAGGAACAAAGATTGACCGGTAGATCGAGAGCTTTGCCTTTCGGCTCAGCTCTCTTTTCGTCACAACGGTGCGGTGAAGCGAATGCAACACCGCCCCCGCTGCTCCGATCCTCCGACCAAACTCCCGCTCCATTGTTCCCTCACTCGCGAACAGGACCCCGAGGTACTTGAACTCCTTCACTTGGAGTAAGGACTCATTCCCTACCCGGAGTAGGCACTCCACCGGTTTCCTGCTGAGAGTCATGGCCTCAGATTTAGAGGTGCTAACCCTCATCCCAGCCGCTTCACACTCGGCTGCGAACCGATCCAGTGAGTGCTGAAGGTCACCGACCGATGAGGCCATCAGGACCACATCATCCGCAAAAAGCAGTGATGTGACCATCAGCCCACCGAACGGGAACCCCTCCCCCCCATGACTACGCCTTGATATCCTGTCCATGAATATTACAAACAGGATTGGTGACAAAGCGCAGCCCTGGCGGAGGCCAACCCCCACCGGGAACGAATCCGACTTACTGCCGAGGACACGGACACAGCTCATGCTTTGAGCGTACAGAGATTGGATGGCCCTGAGAAGAGACCCCCTCACCCCATAACCCCATACTCCTGCAGCACCTCCCACAAAAGATCCCGGGGTACCCGGTCATACGCCTTCTCCAGATCCACAAAACACATGTAGACTGGATGGGCATACTCCCAGGCCCCCTCCAGGATCCTTGCGAGAGTAAAGAGCTGGTCCGTGGTTCCCCGGCCAGGACGAAAACCGCATTGTTCCTCTTCAATCTGAGGTTCGACTATTGGCCGAACCCTCCTTTCCAGCACTTTGGAGTACACTTTACCAGGGAGGCTGAGGAGTGTGATACCTCTGTAATTGGCACACACTCTCTGGTCCCCCTTTTTAAAGAGGGGAACCACCACCCCGGTCTGCCACTCCTCTGGCACTGTCCCAGACTTCCATGCAATGTTGAAGAGGCGTGTCAACCAAGACAGCCCTTCCCCACCCAAAGCTTTTAGCATTTCTGGACGAATCTCATCAGTCCCTGGGGCTTTGCCACTGTGGAGTTGTTTGACTACCTCAGCGACTTCCCCCAGGGAAACTGACGATGACCCTCCATCAGCCTCCAGCTCTGCCTCTGTACTAGAGGGCGTGTAGGTCGGATTCAGGAGCTCCTCAAAATGCTCTTTCCAGCGCCCGATCACATCATCAGTTGAGGTCAACAGTGTCCCATCCTTACTGTACACAGCTTGGATGGTTCCCGTTTTCCCCTTCTGAGGTGCCGAACGGTTTTCCAGAAGCATTTTGGTGCCGACCGAAAGTCCTTCTCCATAGCTTCTCCAAACTTCTCCCACACCCGCTGCTTTGCCTCTGACACGGCAGCGGCTGCAGCCCTTCGGGCCTGTCGGTACCCTGCAACTGCCTCCGGAGTCCCCAGGGCTAGCATATCCCTGAAGGCCTCCTTCTTCCGTCGGACAGCTTCCCTGACCACCGTGGTCCACCACGGTGTTCTAGGGTTACCACCCCTTGAGGCACCTAGGACCTTGAGACCACAGCTCACCGCCGCAGCTTCAGCAATAGAAGCTTTGAACATTGCCCACTCAGGTTCAATGCCCCCAACCTCCACAGGGATGCCTGAAAAGCTCCGCCGGAGGTGTGAGTTGAAGATCTTTCGGACAGGGGCCTCCTCCAGACGTTCCCAGTTCACCCGCACCACCCGTTTGGGCTTACCTGGTCTGTCCAAAGTCTTTCCCCACCCTCTGATCCAACTCACTACCAGATGGTGATCAGTTGACAGCTCTGCCCCTCTCTTCACCCGAGTGTCCAAAACATGCGGCCTTAGATCAGCCGATACGATCACAAAATCGATCATTGACCTTCGGCCTAGGGTGCTCTGGTACCATGTACACTTATGCGCCTCCTTATGTTCGAACATGGTGTTTGTTATAGACAATCCATGACTAGCACAGAAGTCCAATAACAAACGACCGCTCGGGTTTAGATCAGGAGGCCGTTCCTCCCAATCACGCCTCTCCAGGTGTCTCCATCGTTGCCCACATGTGCGTTGAAGTCTCCCAGCAGAATGATGGAGTCCCCTACTGGAGCCCTATATAGGACTCCCTTCAGGGTCTCCAAGAAGGCTGAATACTCCGAACTGCTGTTTGGTGCATAAGCACAAACAACAGTCAGAGTTTTCCCCCACCACCCTTAGGCGTAGGGAGGCAAACCTCTCATCCACCGGGGTAAACTCCAACACCGCCGTGCTCAGACGTGGGCTCGTGAGTATCCCCACACCAGCCCGCCGCCTCTCACCCTGGGCAACTCCAGAGAAGAACAGAGTCCAACCCCTATCCAGGGGTAAGGTTCCAGAGCCACGGTTGTGCGTAGAGGTAAGTCCCACCAGATCCAACTGGTATCGCTCCACCTCACGCACAAGTTCTGGCTCCTTCCCCCAGTGAGGTGACGTTCCACGTCCCCAAAGCAAGCTTCTGCCGCCCGGGTCTGATCCGTCGAGACCCCCCACCTTCACTGTCACCCATATGACAGCGCACCCGACCCCTGCGGTTGTTCCTGTGAGTGGTGGGCCCACAGGATGGAGAGGAGAGAGATGCCACGTATCTCGTTCGGGCTGTGCCCGGCCGGGCTCCGTGGCAAACCCGGCCACCAGACGCTCGCTTTCGAGCCCGCCGTCTGGGCCTGGCTCCAGACGAGGGCCCTGGGCTTCCTCCAGGCAGGGTCTCGCTCCTTTTCCCTCTATCTTTCATGGGGTCTTGGTGAACCATTCTTAGTCTGGCCCCTCGCCTGAGACCACTTTGCCTTGGGAAACCCTACCAGGAGCATGAAGCTCCAGACAACCCAGCCCTCAGGTTCATAGGGGCACACAAACCTCTGGGCTTTTTGGCCTACTGACTGACTGGTTATCTGTTTAAGGTGAGGTTTTCTCACCTCCCCTCAATTGTTTATATTTGGACCCAAATACAGTTTTTATCATAGAGGTGTAGTGGTTTTACTGAATGTTGTGTCAGGGGCAGCCAAATTAGCAATTTGGTTGACGTGTAAGAACTTCCTCCCCGGGAATCATCACCTTAACATGGTGGAGAGGTTTGTGTGCCCCTATGAACCTGAGGGCTGGGTTGTCTGGAGCTTCATGCTCCTGGTAGGGTTTCCCAAGGCAAAGTGGTCTCAGGCGAGGGGCCAGACTAAGAATGGTTCACCAAGACCCCATGAAAGATAGAGGGAAAAGGAGCGAGACCCTGCCTGGAGGAAGCCCAGGGCCCTCGTCTGGAGCCAGGCCCAGACGGCGGGCTCGAAAGCGAGCGTCTGGTGGCCGGGTTTGCCACGGAGCCCGGCCGGGCACAGCCCGAACGAGATACGTGGCATCTCTCTCCTCTCCATCCTGTGGGCCCACCACTCACAGGAACAACCGCAGGGGTCGGGTGCGCTGTCATATGGGTGACAGTGAAGGTGGGGGGTCTCGACGGATCAGACCCGGGCGGCAGAAGCTTGCTTTGGGGACGTGGAACGTCACCTCACTGGGGGAAGGAGCCAGAACTTGTGCGTGAGGTGGAGCGATACCAGTTGGATCTGGTGGGACTTACCTCTACGCACAACCGTGGCTCTGGAACCTTACCCCTGGATAGGGGTTGGACTCTGTTCTTCTCTGGAGTTGCCCAGGGTGAGAGGCGGCGGGCTGGTGTGGGGATACTCACGAGCCCACGTCTGAGCACGGCGGTGTTGGAGTTTACCCCGGTGGATGAGAGGTTTGCCTCCCTACGCCTAAGGGTGGTGGGGGGGAAAACTCTGACTGTTGTTTGTGCTTATGCACCAAACAGCAGTTCGGAGTATTCAGCCTTCTTGGAGACCCTGAAGGGAGTCCTATATAGGGCTCCAGTAGGGGACTCCATCATTCTGCTGGGAGACTTCAACGCACATGTGGGCAACGATGGAGACACCTGGAGAGGCGTGATTGGGAGGAACGGCCTCCTGATCTAAACCCGAGCGGTCGTTTGTTATTGGACTTCTGTGCTAGTCATGGATTGTCTATAACAAACACCATGTTCGAACATAAGGAGGCGCATAAGTGTACATGGTACCAGAGCACCCTAGGCCGAAGGTCAATGATCGATTTTGTGATCGTATCGGCTGATCTAAGGCCGCATGTTTTGGACACTCGGGTGAAGAGAGGGGCAGAGCTGTCAACTGATCACCATCTGGTAGTGAGTTGGATCAGAGGGTGGGGAAAGACTTTGGACAGACCAGGTAAGCCCAAACGGGTGGTGCGGGTGAACTGGGAACGTCTGGAGGAGGCCCCTGTCCGAAAGATCTTCAACTCACACCTCCGGCGGAGCTTTTCAGGCATCCCTGTGGAGGTTGGGGGCATTGAACCTGAGTGGGCAATGTTCAAAGCTTCTATTGCTGAAGCTGCGGCGGTGAGCTGTGGTCTCAAGGTCCTAGGTGCCTCAAGGGGTGGTAACCCTAGAACACCGTGGTGGACCACGGTGGTCAGGGAAGCTGTCCGACGGAAGAAGGAGGCCTTCAGGGATATGCTAGCCCTGGGGACTCCGGAGGCAGTTGCAGGGTACCGACAGGCCCGAAGGGCTGCAGCCGCTGCCGTGTCAGAGGCAAAGCAGCGGGTGTGGGAGAAGTTTGGAGAAGCTATGGAGAAGGACTTTCGGTCGGCACCAAAATGCTTCTGGAAAACCGTTCGGCACCTCAGAAGGGGAAAACGGGAACCATCCAAGCTGTGTACAGTAAGGATGGGACACTGTTGACCTCAACTGATGATGTGATCGGGCGCTGGAAAGAGCATTTTGAGGAGCTCCTGAATCCGACCTACACGCCCTCTAGTACAGAGGCAGAGCTGGAGGCTGATGGAGGGTCATCGTCAGTTTCCCTGGGGGAAGTCGCTGAGGTAGTCAAACAACTCCACAGTGGCAAAGCCCCAGGGACTGATGAGATTCGTCCAGAAATGCTAAAAGCTTTGGGTGGGGAAGGGCTGTCTTGGTTGACACGCCTCTTCAACATTGCATGGAAGTCTGGGACAGTGCCAGAGGAGTGGCAGACCGGGGTGGTGGTTCCCCTCTTTAAAAAGGGGGACCAGAGAGTGTGTGCCAATTACAGAGGTATCACACTCCTCAGCCTCCCTGGTAAAGTGTACTCCAAAGTGCTGGAAAGGAGGGTTCGGCCAATAGTCGAACCTCAGATTGAAGAGGAACAATGCGGTTTTCGTCCTGGCCGGGGAACCACGGACCAGCTCTTTACTCTCGCAAGGATCCTGGAGGGGGCCTGGGAGTATGCCCATCCAGTCTACATGTGTTTTGTGGATCTGGAGAAGGCGTATGACCGGGTACCCCGGGATCTTTTGTGGGAGGTGCTGCAGGAGTATGGGGTTATGGGGTGAGGGGGTCTCTTCTCAGGGCCATCCAATCTCTGTACGCTCAAAGCATGAGCTGTGTCCGTGTCCTCGGCAGTAAGTCGGATTCGTTCCCGGTGGGGGTTGGCCTCCGCCAGGGCTGCGCTTTGTCACCAATCCTGTTTGTAATATTCATGGACAGGATATCAAGGCGTAGTCATGGGGGGGGGGTTCCCGTTCGGTGGGCTGATGGTCACATCACTGCTTTTTGCGGATGATGTGGTCCTGATGGCCTCATCGGTCGGTGACCTTCAGCACTCACTGGATCGGTTCGCAGCCGAGTGTGAAGCGGCTGGGATGAGGGTTAGCACCTCTAAATCTGAGGCCATGACTCTCAGCAGGAAACCGGTGGAGTGCCTACTCCGGGTAGGGAATGAGTCCTTACTCCAAGTGAAGGAGTTCAAGTACCTCGGGGTCCTGTTCGCGAGTGAGGGAACAATGGAGCGGGAGTTTGGTCGGAGGATCGGAGCAGCGGGGGCGGTGTTGCATTCGCTTCACCGCACCGTTGTGACGAAAAGAGAGCTGAGCCGAAAGGCAAAGCTCTCGATCTACCGGTCAATCTTTGTTCCTACCCTCACCTATGGTCATGAAAGCTGGGTCATGACCGAAAGAACGAGATCGCGGGTACAAGCGGCCGAAATGGGTTTTCTCAGAAAGGTGGCTGGCCTCTCCCTCAGGGATAGGGTGAGAAGCTCAGTCATCCGAGAGGAACTCGGAGTAGAGCCGCTGCTCCTTTGCATAGAAAGGAGCCAGTTGAGGTGGTTCGGGCATCTTGTAAGAATGCCACCTGGGCGCCTCCCTAGAGAGGTGTTCCAGGCACGTCCAGCTGGGAGGAGACCTCGGGGAAGACCCAGGACTAGGTGGAGATATTATATCTCCACACTGGCCTGGGAACGCCTCGGGATTCCCCAGTCAGAGCTGGCTAATGTTGCCCGGGAAAGGGAAGTTTGGGGTCCCCTGCTAGAGCTGCTACCCCCGCGACCCGACCCCGGATAAGCGGTTGAAGATGAGATGAGAGATGAGATGAGTGTAAGAACTGCATTAAGGGACTGGGATCTGTTGACGTGGTTGGTGCTCATGGGGATGCTGGCAGCCAGGTACAAACTCGTGAGAAACATCGATCTGTTCATGAGTATTTGGGGCATACAAGGGCTACTATGTGCAGTCACTGTGGAGGAAGATTTGGTGTTGAATTTTTAAGAATGTTCTTAATTTTGGTGTTTGTTTTTTAAGAATGTTCTGTGAATTTCTTGGTTTGGTTTTAGGAATGTTCTTAATTGTTGTGTTTGTTTTTAGGACTGTTTGGAAATGTAGGTTTTGGTTTTATAAATGCTTTTTGATTTTGGTGTTTTGTATATGATGTTTTACTGGCATGTGGGTTCCTAGACCCAATAAAGGTCATTTAAATCTCTCTCTCTCTCTCTCTCTCTCTCTCACTGCATGCTGGGAGTGTGGGTGTGTGCTGGGAGTTCGGTGGGTGAGCGTGTGTGCGTGGAGAGTGCTAACAAACTTTTTGTTTGTTGGGTTTTTTCTTTGGCATTTATTCCCCCTTGAAGTTTCTTTTTCGTGCTTTGAGGGTATTTTCCTGGAGATTACGTGGGGTGTTGGGGATGGCAACCCGGTTGGGGACGCCGTCCTTGTCGCTGCGACATGGGCTCAGGTGCGTTACAGACGCAACAGTCACAGTGGAGGAAGTTCTGGTCGCCGTGGGGGAGAAGGTAGGCTATGATAATGTGTCATATGCATCTAGGATGAACAGGGCAGTGGTGGTGTTTTTAAAAGAAGAACGGCTTGTTCATGTAATGGTTGAGCACGGAGTGATACTGAACGGTATGTTTTACCAGGTAACACCGTTGTATGCGCCGTCAACACGGGTTACTGTTTCAAATGTGCCGCCATTCATCCCAGATGAATTAATTACTCGCGAGTTAACACGATCTGGCAAATTTGCCAGCTCTAACTTAAAGAGGGTTATGTCGTTTAGGCGACAAGTATTCATGTTTCTTGACTCACCTGAACAGACTTTGGATTTGTCATTTAAAGTTAAATATGAAGACCGGCTGTATATGGCGTATGCCAGTACAGGCAGCCAACGATGTTTTGAATGTGGGGATGTCGGACATAAACGTCAGGCGTGCCCACATAATGATAAGAATACAAATGGGGTACAAGAGACTCCTGTGGTGGCTGTTCATACGGGGGTAGAGACTGCTAATAGGGGGGCTGATGCGCCAGTAGGGGTAGCGCAGCAGGTGGACCAGAGTGGGAACAGGGATGCGCCAGTAGCGGTGGCGGACCTGAATGAAACCAGGGATGAGCAGGTGGCACAACCGATAGAAGTGGTGAGTGAGGGTTTCGTTTTGCAGCAGGTTAAAAATGTGGTGGTGACTGAAATACAAGGGATTAGTGGTGGGGTGTTGGTTGATCAGATAGTGGTGGAGATGGCTAGCACTAGTGGTGTGTTACGAGAGGAGGGCCAGGAGCTTCTGGTTTCTCAGACTGCTGAGAGTGAGGAAGAGGAGGACAAAACTGATGGCCCTGCTGGAGTGTCAGCAGGTAGTGAGGATTCAGTTTACACGCTTGATGAGGTGAATGAGTTTCTGGACAAAACTTTCGGCAAATCGGTGAAACTTTCAAATTATTTTGATGAGGATAAATTTGTAAGGTCTGCAAGGGTGCTACAGAAGACTGTGGGGGTGGAGGAACTGAGTGCTAAAAAGCGTTTCCGGTTGAGGAAAATTGTCACGTCTGTATCAGCAGCTAAAAGTCGAAGTGCTCGTGGGAAAGCAAGGAGAAAATGTAGGTAGTTATGTGTTGTGGGTTTCACAGGGTGTTTCCTCAGGTTTGGGTTCCTTCATCTGTCCATCTTCTGTTTTTTCTCTATTTTTTATTTTACTTGATTTTTAAGAAACACACAATGATAAGGCCAATGCCGCTGAATGGGTGTGCCATATCAATGAACGCAGAGGTCATGGGACTGCTTATATTGCCATCCGTGCTAACGTGCACTGTGATCGTCAGGCAAAGCAGACTGCAGCACATCCTGATCGACAATGAGCACCGCTTCCTCCACTGTCGTGTCCCCAAGGCGGTCTACATCCACTGGAAGAGGGTTTTTAAAGTCCCGAGTGGTACGCTGGATAAGGTCAGCAGTAAGATGGACCACCAGAGTGACCTGATCTTCCTGTCCACCCTGAAGCCTGAGGAGAGTGTCAGCTACAGAAAGGGCAAAACATGGCATTTACACAATTTGTGTGCATGTTTGAACGCTGGATGCCCATGTACTGCCTCTGCCAACTATGTGCCGGGGCATATGACTTTAGTGGCTTATACAGGTATCTGGAGAGTGATGCGGGCTACGTGCTACGGCATATTGGTGCACCTCTCCGTGTCCACTTCCCAAAGAGACAGACATTGGAACAAACGGATGTTGTGGGATTGATTGAGGGCTTGCTGGCTGCAAGACGGGTGGACTATGCCTACTGGAGAAACTGGTTGGGGGCAATGAGTGTTGCATGGCTACCTGGGAAATTCAGGGAGTGTTGTGGTCTGTTGTTGGAGGAGATGTGGTGTTGTGCTTTTAAATTGTGTGTTTCTTGTGTTGTTTTTTTGTGTTTGTAGTTGTGGTGTTGTGAGTTCATAGAACTCAATAAAGTGGTTTTTAAATCTCTCTCTCTCTCTCTCTCTCTCTCCATATAGAGATTTAAATGTCAAATGGATTTGTCTTATATATTGGTCTATAAAAACCTCCAACTTCTACTTTGGAACACCTTGAACTATTTATCATGTTCATCAAAGCATTGCCGAACAATGTGTGCAGTGTGACAGGGTGCATTATCCTGCTGAAAGAGGCCACTGTCATCAGGGGATTACATTCCCTCGAAGGAGAGCACCTGGTCTGCAACATTGTTTACATGTTGGCACGTGTCTTATTGACGTCCACATGCCCGGATTCAGGGTCTCCCAGCAGAACATTGGCCAGAGCATCACACCTCCTTCACCGGCTTGTCGTCTTACCAAATTGCCTCTGGGTTCTGTCGGTTAGCACCAGATTAGAACAGGATTTGATGGAATACAGAGACCCCAATATCTAATCGCAGACCTTGACAAGTGCCCTTGTTAGGAGATGATCACCAATTTTCGCTTAACCTGTATGTCATAATGTTTTTTTCCGCTTACAATTTTGAGTATATTCACCTTTATCAGATGATACAATTTGGAATTACAGGACATTTTGTGCATTTAATGAGACCAGAAGTGACATTTTTTCCATTTGCATCATTAGAGCACAGGAACTCTCTCAATGTCTAGACCTATATATGTGTCTATAACTCTTGCTAGGGACTGCAACTGTCGTAGGACCCGCAAATAGACCGATGAACAAGACCCAGGGGCAGGTTGGAACATACCATACAAGGATATTATGTTGGATATTATTGGAGGATAATAGACTGTGTAATGGTTTGCTCTATGATAATTGACCGGCCCCCATATGTTCTGGCAATAAATACTGTGTTACCCTATTGATTATTGGAGAACACGTAAGACCTAAAAGTAATATCGTAAGATAAACATCCTGCTGGCTCATGGTATTACATACGTTTTTGCCTGTCTTCCTACTTTTATTATTCTGTTCTTGAATCAAATGTGAACATATATTAAGCCTGCCAAACTTAACCGATGGAGTTCTCTTAAAAGGTACTGTGGACAGATTAGAGAAATATTAACAAGTGCTAGATTGAAAGCAAGAGTAATGCGTGGAAAATAATAAATGTAAAGAAAATAATTGTGATATTATGTTTTGGGCAGGTAAGGCTGAAACTGACTCACTTTCACAAATAATCGATTTAATATGTTACTGCTGACGCCAACAGCAGGATGAATTCAGAAGTGTACAGACACATCTGGTCAGCTCAGATTCAACCACATCCATCTCATCTGCCCAAACATGTGGTTGTATTTAAGTTGGCTCGTTATCATGTTTCATTGTTTTACCGTTCTACGTGCTGGTGAGTGTTTGTTCATAGCTAGACCCATGTTGAGTTACTTGTTTGCATTGTGAAGGAAAGAAAAGCCTGTTTAACCTAAACAGGTAAAGTTTATTTTGGAAAATCTCCAACATAGTAATAAGAGTATTAACAGAGTAGTGCATAAAACACTGAAACGTAAAACGAAGGTGCGCTAACACAAGCGACTAAATGTGTTTTACAAATAACAGTAACAACATTAACAAACACTCACTCATAGCGACACGTAACCTATAATCAATAACACACACCCGTGAACCTAACCAGGGACCTTAAATAGCCCACTGATTAACTAACCTATCCCCGTTGCTTAGCTAAACCCAAAACAGCTGTGCTTCTAATCAACATATTACACAGAATTTCTCCCCCCTACACACCCTGTGAAAGCACAGCTCACCCATACGTGACAGCTTTTTGTCTAAATCAACTTATGTTGTTTAAAGCCTTAAGAAATGCTGAGATGCACTGATGACCAACTCTGAAGCCTGACTGAAAAGCAGAGAGAAAATTGTGGAACACACGCAGGTTAACCAGGTTGACCAGACGTTTAAAAATCTTTTGACAATCAGGGCAGGATTGAGGTAGGCCTATAACAGTCAGGGTCAGGCCTTTGAGAAAAGGGAATGATGGCATATTTACTTGTGATTGAAAAACCCCATAAACGCTGGTAAAGCCTATAAGTCCACTGTACATTACTGTCTTATCACTCAAAGCACATATTCGAGCATCTCTAACAAGATTGCTGTCTATCCAACAATATTCACACATTCCTCAAAGAAATACCAAAAATCAGAAGAAATCCAGACAGCTCTTCAATGATCATTCAGATAATAATAACCTAAATAATGTCTGGCTACTTCTGCTTTCACTCATTGCAGACAAAGGTTAAAATCGTCTGCCCATATTGATTATACATTTGGGAGGAGAAAATCATTCTCTTCTGAAACACTTGTCATATTATTCCAGACCGATCTGTCTGTCTGTTTTCATGCCTGGACAAGAATAAGAAGTACTGGCAAACAAGCCGGGGCTTAGCTGATGACATAATGTGAAAGACACGAACAATGGAATGTCGACAGACCACGTAGGCTACTAAGGACAGAGTAGCAAAGAGAGAACAATGAAGTAGACAGAAAATTCCACTGGATCGATAGCTAGATTCAATATAACTATCCAGCTAGGGACTCCGCAGAACTTATTTTGAGAGAGAAGGGAAGTTAGGGCTTTTAGTAAGTGAACAGATTGTAGCTATGTGAGCGTGTCTCTGTAAGATGAAAGCGAGGGACAACTGTGCTTGTTCTAACCCAATTGTTGCAGCACAACACTCTTGTTTCTTGACAGACAGCTGTACCAGGGAACTATTTTTTTGCTGCCATTGAAAATAATTGGGTTAAAAATCGTAGTTCATCAAAATCATGTAGGGATATGGAAAGTTGCCATATCCGTTTCGATAGTTGTTTTCATCGAGTACTCGCCGTGTCATATATTGTAAATATTATCCAGCCCAGCTGATTTGTAAGAGCCTAGTTTAAGCAACTCCTTCCCAACATCTCTAGCTGATTTTGGTGGTTAGAAAAAAACTATGGGTTCTCAGAGGGAAAACTTTGCAGTCAGATGAAGCAGCAGTGCTGGCAAACAGAGTAAGCCATGCAGATCCAAATCCATGGCCAACGCTATAACATGCTGCTAACAGCTTCATCAGTAGACACATTATCTTCACATTTAAGTGCTCTAAGTAGTGGAAAACATCTGATTTTACAGGTTAAAAACAGCATTGTTATGACAACCACTGGCAGCAACTTGTGGTTTGTAATTTCCGGCCTTTTTTCCACTGCCTGATAGCATTAGTTCCTGACTTCCCTGACAGGCTTTTGGAGGCTATGCAATAAAGCAGGTATTTGAGTGGGCTGTGTTTAATAGGATCATTTTAAATAGGTTGATTCTGGTCCAGTGTTCAGATACCGGGTACTCATTAAAATGTATAAAATTGATGTTTGAAACTTAGAACAGGTGGGCGTTTAACAGAGGTGCAATTACGAACAGTTATGACCGAATTCTTGGCAGAAGACTGCAATGGTGTACTTGGCAGTCAAGGGGCCAATACTGCAGTTATCGCTGAAGACTGGGCCAAAGACTGGAGAGATGTACTTGGCACGCAGATTTCTGGTGATGGTAAGAATATTTAAATCTAAATCTACGTTTGAGCATCTAGTTTTGTACTGATAACAATTACTTTGTCCAAATATTTTTCAGCATAATTAATTTGGAGCATCTAGGTAAGGTTTTCGTGACTGAGGGAGTTCTTACGCAGACAGTGACAGTGAGAGATGTTTGAGAGTTCCATTTTTAAAAGCAAAAGCAGGCAGGGATTTTGACGAAATGACAGAGCATTGCAGAATATCCTTAAAATATATTGCCATCTTTCCTTCCTTTGAGGAGCAATCCTTACCGAATACATTATAACCGAAATGACAGCCTCTGAGTAATTACTTAATTTCTTACACAACATAAAATAGGGGTGCTTATATGTTTATGGGGTGCCATGTGTAAAAGGTCCAGCTTATTTTAAAACGTGTATTCTTAAATTTTTCACATTTGCCGAATAACTCAAGTATTTTGATAACATTTATCGTTATTGTACTAAGTTAAGGGGTCTTTATGCATTCCTAATGTACCTATGATTCCCGACTTGCATTTTTCGTGCTAGGACATGGGTATCTTTTGGTACATTAGTGTTCAACATTATGAAGTTGGTAATGTAGACATGTTAGAATCATCCATCAATGTTGTGGTTTCCGTCCATTATACATTCACTACTGTAAATCTGTGTGGAGCGAGAGCGAAAAGGGTTAGGCCGGAACAAAAGGGGAACGACGTCAAGATTAATGACGAACAATACTTTATCTATGGAATATTTCAGAACAGACTACGACACCAAACGGTCACAAGGACAAACATAACAATCAGTGATGTGCCCGTGCCAAACAAACATACATGTTTACAACTAATGGGTGGTAAGGAGGAGCGCCAGAGAGGAGAAGGGCCTGCTGTGCCACACGGAGCATTTGTTACAAAATAGCTCTAAATTACTGCATACGCTAAACTAATTTAATGTACATTTGTGGGTAAATGTGGGTGATTTGATTGAGTCAGATTTAGGAGGGTTGGCTGAGGTAAACTGAGGTACGTGTTTATAGATATTGTTGCTTAAATAAAGTTATACAGTGGCTTCGGAATGTATTCACATTCCATTCAGATTTTTCACATGTTGGGTTATTCGTTTGGTTCACCTGACCTCACTGTAGCTTTGCGCCGTTCCGACCGATCGCAGTCACATACAGTACAGTCATTGGGTCATGCCGGCAATATGTTGTGCAGTTGGCTGCAACAACAGCCGAAAGAGGAACCCCAAAATTGTATTTTATTCCATACCAAAGGAAATGGAAAGAAGAAAGAAGTGGTTTGCTGCCATTCGAAGAGATCATTGGACACCCACGTCTCAAAGCTTACTATGCAACAACCACTTCGTGTCAGGAAAGGCTTCGCCTCAACTTAGTAGCACCTAGGGCTAAAAACAATAGCTAACATTAACGTTACCTTTGGAGAATCAAGAGAATATTTACAAAAACTTGTATCAATCAGTCAAGTACATGAGATTCAGGTGTAAACATCAGGGCCCGTATTCATAAAGAATCTAAGAATCCTCTCAGAAAACTCTTATCTTAGCTCAAAAACTTTTACGTAGGAGTCTTAGCTTAAGAGCGATTCGGGACCGATCTAAGAGCAACTCTGAGCAAGGAAAAGACAAAAACTTTTATCTTAGTGAGGAGGCGGGGCTGACCCCGTTGCTATGTATGTCACAATCTTTTGAAAACTGTGATTGGTTGGTTGTCCAAGAAGGAAAAAAATAGTGATTTTAAGTATAGGGTCTATTCTACGTCTTCACTCTGAAATTACATCCGTGATTTTTCCTATTTGACCGTTCTCATACACACACGCACGCACGCGCGCGCACACACACACACACACACATTATATATGTATATATAAATCCATTTTTATATTTACAATGCTTTTAACTTCCTATTCGATATTTGATTGGCTTAAAATGATAAAATAGTTCTACTCTTTCCAACTGTAACGTTTATGCTGTGGTACCTATTTTTATTAACATAAACGTCCTCATCTTCCGACGGTGCAATAATTCGATGTGGGTTCCATCAATTACTCCGACAACACCAGGGAAGCCTGCTATATTTATAAATGCAGTTTTATTGATTAATCCAAATATATATATAAATATATATGAATGCCACGTAAGAATTGTGATGAGGTGGCTATTAGTGTTGTTTTCTAATAACTGTGCGCACCTTTAATTGGTTTTGGGGTTTGATATTCGCGGGAATAATTAGAAGGTTCTTTTGTGTTAGTTGGAGTTAGACATGGATAAGAATGGAGCCATACAGTTTATAGACACCTAAATATCTCTTTTTTGTTTACTATTAAGTCGAATTTTCACTTCAATGTTGTTCAGTAATTTGATAAGTTGATACTATGTGCCAATAATTATTTGTTACAAAGTTAAATTAAAAACGAAAAAAACTTGATCGAATTGTCCTGTGGATTTATTAAGGGAATAGTTGAGCGTCAAACTAAAGCTAAACTAAACTCTAAATAGTGATTACTTTCATTTCTTGCGCTATGGCATTTCTGCGCTGAGTCTGAGATGTTAGCACATCTCTAATAAGATCAGTCACAAACATGGTCCCTGCACAATCTAATATATAGCGTCTTATTTACTCAATGTCATCAATTGTCTGCAACACATTTCTTCTCCCTCTTCGTCTTTCGGCCATTTTCTCCTCTGCTATAGAAACTCTTAAGCCTCTTAAAAGTCCTCGTCCGTGCTCCTAACAATTTTGAACTTAAGACCTCTTTTAAGGGTTAAGAAGCTTTATGAATTACTTTTATCTTTACTAGGATTTTTTTTTAATTTTAAGAGTAAACGCCCACAATTCTAAGAATTTTCTTCGAATTTGGCCACTAGGAGCTACTTTTACCATTAAGATTATTTATGAATACGTGCCCAGACCTTTCAGCCCCTCTAATGTGCTTGTGTTCGCTGCTAGCAGATGGTAGCTTTTACCAGAGACAGGCTGTTACATGGTGCCTTATACTTGACAGCTTGCTAGCTGACTTGGCTAACAAACCTAGCTAGTCACCTTAAAAATCGTACATGTGATTTAAAAAAAATAATACTTACATTTCCCATGATTAAATATATATCCTTGGTGGCTAGGTGGCGCACTTTCACATTTTTAACCCATCCAGCCACAGCATATTGGTAAGCATCTGTACTCCTGAACGCCTTCAAACTATCCCCACTGTACAGGGAGGGGTTATGCACTAGATAAATATATATTTCATGGAAAGCTAATTGGGGCAAGCCTGGGGCAGATAATAACGGACAAAAGAAAACGGAGGGTAACATATAAGGATCGGAGCCTAAAACTGAAATTCTCTCCTGATATCTCCGTCTTTCTATCTCATTTAAGTGTGCCGTGTGGTCGACCATACCGGATGAGCCGGTCGATCGGTCATGAATATGGCGGCGCTCTACAGATTGTGACGTAGGTGGCATCTATGAATAGATATTATTTACTTCCTGGAAAGTTGTCTTATACATAAGAAAGGTAGTCCCTTCAAAATCATCCAACAAGCTGTCTGAAAGAGGCTCATAGAAGTCTCCAAGAATCTTAGGGTGATGACAAGAAATCTACCGACCTCTCATGCTTGAATCAATGTCAAAGTGCAAGAGCCAACTGCCAGAACAAAACTGCCCAAACTCAGCATACATTGGAGGTCAGGAAGAAAGATGCCTCTACTGTCGATAAAGAATATGAAGACCTGACTGACATTTGACATGACAAGACCAAATCTACTAGAACAATGTTTTATGTATAGATACGTCCAAGCTGGAGTTGTTTGGCTGCTATTTCAGAAGTATTTGGTTATCACGAAACACTGCCTATGGCAGAAGAACCTTACACCAACCATAAAACATTATGGCATTATGGTTAGAGGCTGTTATGCTGCTTCACGGTCTTGCTAACATGCTATCCCATACGAAATACATATATTTAGGCCGATCCCTCCAATCCTAGAAACAGACCATTCAGAACTCTACCCTCTGGCAGAAGGCTGAGGTCTATCAAGACCAAAACCTTTTTTCCACAACACAATTTCTTTCCTTCAGCAGTTGGCCTCAGGAACATGCCCCGAGTACCAAACAGACTATCTCCTGCCCCCCACGTTCACATTCACTGAGAACTCTAACTAGACATTTGCACCATACATATTTACATATTTTAGTAATTTATTGTTTTCTATTGTTCATATTCGTTCAGTTAAATGTTGCAGTAACGGGCCGGAGTAAATGTCAGAGACGGATAAACATTTACAAGCATGGTTGTAGTGGAGGGTAAATACACGTTTACCTAGTTATTACCACGTTCCCAGCATTGCTTATCCTAGCAATGTATGCACATTATGTTTGCCTGCACATGCACGATTTGCCTTGCATGCATGCACTGATTCATCAAACCAACAAAAAACTATTCTCATCCGCGTGCACGCTATATGTTGGCGGTACAGAACTACCCAACCTTGGCATAGAACTCTGCCCAACTCTCTCTGAAGTTCCGGGAGTCTTCCGCATTTTAATAGCAGCTCCCTGACGCCCGCAAATTACATGCAATATCCTGGAAATCATATTTCTTTAGAGAGAGTTCAATGGTCATTTCAAATGCACGACGGGCTCCAGAGAACCCGAGAGAGCGAGTGACAGACGTGGGAAGACAGTGACCTGATTGGTCTTTCAAGCTAACCGCTAACCTTATCACTTCTTTCGGTAGCTGGGCTTTACAGTCGACCCCTTTCCAGTTCATCTATCAGTTCGGTTCAGTTCAGTGTCTGTAGTGCCATGAAATCACCAAAGAATTGTATAGTTGTGTTTTGTCATAACAAAATGTTGTGTGTGTGTGTGTTATTCCATGCATCTGTGTGTGCACATTAGCCGGTAAAACCACCTCTCTGAAATTAGTTTTTACAGGAAGGGATGTCTGATAGTTTGTCTAAAATGCTGTCTAAAATGCTAGTTTCTGATATTACCACCTACAGTGGGTAGCTAAATGCAGAAGCTCTGAGGTAGCTACTGTACACGTTAGTTAATTAGCTAGCTAGTAAACTGGCTAGCAACATGTGAGAGACTGAAAGACATTTTTGTAAATCCTCAAAACCAACTATGTTTATTTATTGAGTAATTATATTTATCACGCCAAACATGTATAATTAATACCTTACTTCATAGAGAGTAAAGAAACAGTCACACATTGGAAAAGATTAAGCCTAAATACAGTAAGGACAGTGATTAGAGAAACAGGTGACTGCAATAAACAACAAAACAAGTGTCCGTGATCCAAACGATGGAGAGAGGGCGTTGAATTTTAGGGGTACGGCCATCCTAAGGTGCATATATGTGACAGTACCCCCCTGCAAATCCGCGGGAAATCCAACAAAGCCCAGAAATCTGTCGAGTCAATTCCATGGGCCAACAGGACAACAGGCGCTCCAGACCTGATGACCGGACAGCGTGGCAGAGAAGGACTTGAGGGCGCTCTCCTCCTTAAGCAGCTGCTGGGGCTTCTTCAGCATTTCTGACATCAGCTGCTGGGGCCGACGCCCTACTTCATGGTCCCAGATCCGCCTCCGTAGGGGTCCATTGCGTCCTAGACTGTGGGCACACGTCACGACCAACGAACCCAGTCTCTACACCACTGACATAGCCCCCCCCATAGAAATAATTTGTGAAGAGATATCCACTAGTCGCTAGGGCTGCAACAAAACATTTTTTTGGTAATCAACTAATCATCTACTTTCCTAATGATTAATCAGCATTCTTTGAACGATTATCCAGCTTTTGCACTTTGTTAAGACATTAACTTATACTTATATAGGTACTTATTTCAACTAATATAATAAGATGGAAATCACTTCAGCTTTTAAAAAAAAAACTCTAATTACAAATGCTCAGTATTGTTTGAGACACACACCACACAAGGCAAAAATATGAATCTACAACAAATTATTACAACTATCTAAATGTGTCTTATTACAATAGTTGTGTACACTGAACTGTCTAACTGCTGTCTGTGTACGTGTTGCTACTTTTCCACACGCAACTTGTTCAGCAGAGTAAGCAAATATTGATGAATGAAAGAAATACCATGCACAAAGGCTTGATGGTAAGAATTGAATCACAGGAGTTTCTATGTGATTTAGGGTTAATGTATGACATATTAGATAAAATACACTTATCCCTGAATTTGCAACAAAGTGGGGTGACCCTGCCAGAAGCAGACAAGCATATGAGAAGGACGACTTGGCAACTGGTGAAAAACGTCAGAATGTGATTGATGATTCAGAGAAAAAATTGGTTCATGGCATCTGTTATAAGCTAATGTAAAATGAAGCAGATTTATTCAACCCACTTTCATGAATCCCTCATCAAGAACATGGAGGAGATATTATTAACAACTGCATCAAGCAAAGATCAGCTGATAATACTTCG
Source organism: Dallia pectoralis (assembly GCA_029465975.1). Lineage (NCBI taxonomy): Eukaryota > Metazoa > Chordata > Actinopteri > Esociformes > Umbridae > Dallia > Dallia pectoralis. The sequence goes on from CM055744.1 coordinate 5,019,619, forward strand.
ATGCATGTGAACTTGCTTGAAAAGTTTAAAGTTTTAGAACCGGCATACTAGCGTGAACCCTCGTAAGGATATCATGGAGAGATTTGCATCAAACAGCTCACATCAGTTTAAACTTGACACAAGACGTGTTCTCAAGGGTTTTTTGAGATTATACAGATACTGTTAGAGTGGTATTAGATGGACTGGTGACGGCGGGGACCATCGTGGACGCTGGCGTGACGGCGGCAGCCATCTTGGGCGCTGGCGTGGCGACGGCAGCCATCTTGAGCGCTGGCGTGACGGCAACAGCCATCTTGGGGGCTGGCGTGACGGCAACAGCCATCTTGGGCGCTGGCGTGACGGCGGGGACCATCATGGACGCTGGCGAGACGGCGGCAGCCATCTTGGGCGCTGGCGGGACGACGGCAGCCATCTTGGGCGCTGGCGGGACGGCGGGAGCCATCTTGGGCGCTGGCGTGGCGACAACAGCCATCTTGGGCGCTGGCGTGACGGCGACAGCCATCTTGGGCGCTGGCGTGACGGCGGGGACCATCGTGGACGCTGGCGTGACGGCGGCAGCCATCTTGGGCGCTGGCGTGGCGACGGCAGCCATCTTGAGCGCTGGCGTGACGGCAACAGCCATCTTGGGGGCTGGCGTGACGGCAACAGCCATCTTGGGCGCTGGCGTGACGGCGGGGACCATCGTGGACGCTGGCGTGACGGCGGCAGCCACCTTGGGGCCTGGCGTGACGACGGCAACAGCCATCTTGGGCGCTGGCGTGACGGCAACAGCCATCTTGGGCGCTGGCGTGACGGCAACAGCCATCTTGGGCGCTGGCGTGACGGTGACAGCCATCTTGGGCGCTGGCGTGACGGCGGGAGCCATCGTGGACGCTGGCGAGACGGCGGGAGCCATCGTGGACGCTGGCGAGACGGCGGCAGCCATCTTGGGCGCTGGCGGGACGACGGCAGCCATCTTGAGCGCTGGCGTGACGACGGCAACAGCCATCTCGGGCGCAGGCGTAGCGGAGGCCATCTCGGCCGCAGGCGTAGCTGAGGCCATCTCGGGCGCAGGCGTAGCTGAGGCCATCTCGGGCGCAGGCGTAGCTGAGGCCATCTCGGGCACAGGCGTAGCTGAGGCCATCTCGGGCACAGGCGTAGCTGAAGCCATCTCGGGCGCAGGCGTAGCGGCCATCTCGGGCGCTGGCGTGGCGGAGGCGATCTCTGGCGTCAGATCTTGAAAGTCCAGCCATGCCTTCCACCACGCCCTAATGACAGCCGGGGGCTGCTTATGTAACCCCTCCGGGGATTTCTCTGTCCCGGAGGTAGGTGGTCGGAAAGGGTCTTCCCACGGCGGGGGTAGTGGCTGTAGCTCCAGGGCTCTTGCTGGCCCTGGCTGCAGCCCCGGAACAGTGGGCGGTGTCTTCTGCCCGCCCCAGCCGACGTCCGATGTTGCGGGGACTAGTCGACTGAGGACGGGATCCCATAGCAGGGCGTCTTCCAGGGAGTCATCCTCCACTCGCTCGTAGACTGCCTCCTCATCATCCGAGGAGAGGGAGTCGGACCCCCAATCACCCTGCCAGGTGTAGCGCTGCTCCTGCTGCTCCGTGGGTTGACGGTGAGCTTCATACCTCGGAGCGCTATAGCTTGCCCCTCCGAGGAATCCACTCACCGTCCGGCTCTGCGGGCTTCTTGGGTGGCTTAGCATTCTGTCATGCACCGAGCGGCGTAGTGTGGAGGAAGCCATATGCAAAGAGCCGTATAATCCGTTCAACAAGGTATGTTTATTGAAAACAACAAAGTAAAACAAACCTATACCGGCGAGAAAATGCTAACTGGGCTAACGAAACAAAAGGTGCGCATATAGCGTCTTATAAATACAGTCCGTTACCCCAACAGAGCAATGTACACCACACTCACCTCTATACAATGTGACAAGGAAAACAATGCTAAGCAAGGAGTGACTTGCTAGCGACCCCTTTATATCCCCACATAAAGTGACAGATTACTAACAGCTGTGACCACGTGAAAGAGGAAGTAATCACAGCTAGTGAGAACAAAAACACGGAAGTGGATCACCGAAATGGAAGTGTAGCAACGCCACCACACCAATCGTGACAGGTGGTCTCGTTAAGAAGCCAATAATGGATTTGGAAATTAACGGCTAATGGGTAATGAATTGAACATTGCCAAAATGCGGAACAAATAAAATGGTGCCTTCCTGTTAATAGATTTCTATTTCCAACTGAGTTATTAAGTAAATGACAAGTTCACATTGTCATTAATAGCCTAGAATCAAATGCAATTGCGCTGCTCAAGTGGAAGCTATGGGTGTTTGGCTGAACGTGGATGGTCGTTTAGGTCGGTCTCCCGTAGCTCTGTTTGCTTAAAGGGGAAGGCTAATTTGGCTCCCAAATCTGAAGTTTAAAAGCTTCAATATAGAGAGTATCATTATTGTAGCTCATGAAATATGCATAACGTGTCTAATAATTGAAGGAGGAAATGACAATAAGCCCATTGTTATCATTCACACTGCGCCGAATACCCCTGATCTGAGAGAAGGTAACAAGATAGGTACATGTCTCCTATTTTGCATAATCATTTCCTTTGGTTTCTAAGTAAACAGGCATAGCATTAACTAGGTTTTGTGTTGGTATCAAAAGATAATTGTGGGCATCAACTTGACGAGCCTGTTATCCGTTTCTCCTATCTAGACATATTTTCTTGGCCAACATTAGGTACCCTATATTGAGTACTGTATGTGTGAATATACAAAAGGTAATAACAGTAGTCTGATTGCTATTTTTCTTCCACCCAAATCATCCTCGCTTAGACACAAATCTTATGGAACTTGCATTTCACGTTCGGGCACAGTGGAATATATTGAGATTTAACATTTCTGTTGTTCAAAATTTAGGCAGATTGACTGAAAAGCTTTGTGTATGAAATTAGCTGTATCTTTCAGTTTAATCATATTTTATATTTAAAACGTCTTTTCTTGCTTGTGCAGAAGCACAAGGTGGTAGGAGTCAATAGGACTAAAATTTCCTGACTGTCAAAATTTTCCGCCTAAATCGATCATATTCACCCACTCATGTGAAAAGGATTTCTCTGCCTGCTTTCTTATTCCTGAGACAACATAGTATCCACTATCTGTGGCTCTGTCGTAAAGGTAAAGTTACGATGACTGTTTGAATGTTGTCTTTTGTGATGTTTTGCAGAACAGTATGCACAACGCATCAATAGAAACAATCCTGAATATTTTTTTAATGTGCAATACTCTTAAGTTAGGAGTTGTGTAGATAACGTTACTGGAGCCGTGAAAATATTCGCTTCAATATTGATTTCTACAGCCATACTTTTTGCTTCACCAATGACGGTTTTGCTTTGACTTATTTGATGTATTTACACAGGCTTCCCATTACTATCACAATGCCAACAAGTTTGTCTCAGATAAAACATAATCGTCCTTAATTTGGCAGCTCAAAAGCAAAGGAAAAGGCATATTAGGGCATGTTAACAGGTTGGTTATTAAGGTAATACAAAAGAAGTCAAAATCGGCACTGTTCTATTAGATTTCCATCATAACCAAACCGGTAAACATGCCCCAATATGCCTTTGTTGTTGTTGAGTAGACAAATGAATGACGATAATGTTTTCCACAAGACAAACTGCTAGGCGCTACTCCAGATCAATGGACTCCCTAATGTTGGCCTTGTGTCTGTCAGTTGTTGCTAGCATCTCCAGAAGTGCTTCAAACTGTGCCACGGACACGCTGAAACAGGTTCGGAAGCCGTGATATAACTTCAGCTCCTGGATCAGATGGTGGAATTTACATAATCGTGATAATCTATCGACATATTTGATGGGGAAAAATAGGGAACAACAAAATGACACATAATATAGCACACACTAATCTAAAACACATTTAAAGTGCTTTCAAATGTGTGCATACCTTTCAATACATATTTCTTTTTTGTCCTTGGATGTGCTCGCTAAGCGTTTCACAGTAAGCGTCCACACACATATCTGTAAAGGTTGCATACGAAACTAGAATAAATACCACAATATGAAATGGAATTCACACACAGCCTGCCTGAAATTCAATTCTTGTTGTGTTGGTGAGGAATACCCAACCCAGGGGACAACTTCCACACGAATCGATAGGACTAAGACAAAGTTTGTCATCGATTACAAGTGTGTGTCAGTTTACTGGATACGTCAGTACTAGAAAACGTCAATAGGGTTCCCATTACCAGTCTGTGATGCTTTTTGGTCTGTTTCAACAAGTTATCAAAAACATCAGACCAGGAAGACGGCATTCTTTGAGCTGGGTGTACCACCGCACAGTAGCGTTTACGGGCTTGCAGTGTGGCCCACTTCAACAACACATCTGGAGAACTGATTAGAAGAATTTCGCGCGCAGATGCGTAGTGAAGAACCTTTATTATTTACGTTACTGAATAGAGTCCACAGATTATACCTGGTGTGTCTGCATATGTTATGAGTGGGGCTTATGAGCTCAGTAAAGCCTGGGGAATGGTCAGATGGAAACACTGATATACAGTAAAACCAGTGAGCATCATACAGCAGGGTTGAGCAACGGAAGTAGGCACCAGTCCAGCAAAACAGCCGTCACACTGTAGTATCTAGTGTTAATTAATCACGATATTACGGATTAGGGACAGGAGATGATAGCGTTAAAGTAAACGTTCTTATTGCTTATCAGGTAGCTATTTTCATGTTACATGAGCGTAGGTCAAAAATAACACAACAGTTTAACCAGTATTCAATGCCAGGAGTATGGATCCAGAACCGAGGACCGAGGCTGTGCGTAGCTGTAAGCCTCACCATATCCAACTAGCGATCCACGTCCCGCACAAGTTTAGACTCCGTCGCCCACAGAGAGGTGACGTTCCACGTGCGGGGCTGGGCTCCAACCCGGCCACCAGACGCTAGCTGACGAGCCCGCCGTCTGGGCCTGGCTTTTCGTTCGTACCCTCACCTATGGTCATGATGGCTGGGTGATGACCGAAAGAATGAAATTGTGTGTACAAGTGGCCAAAATGGGTTTCATCAGGAAGGTGGCAGACTTCTCCCTTAGGGATAGGGTGAGAAGCTCAGTCACCCGTGAGGAACTTGAAAGTAGAGCCGCTGCTCCTTCGCGTAGAAAAGAGCCAATTGAGGTGGTTTGAATATCTTATAAGGATTCCCACTGGGCACCTCCCTAGGGAGAGGCCTCGGGGAAGACCCAGGACTAGGTGGAGAGATTATATCTCCACACTGGCCTGGGAACGCCTCGGGATCCCGCAGTCTGAGCTGGTAAATGTGACCAGGAAAAGAAACGTTTGGGGGTCCCCTGCTAGAGCTGCTGCCCCCACAACCCGACCCCAGATACGCGGTTGAAGATGAGATGAACACATAGCCTTTTCAATGTCTGCAAAACAGTGATAAAACATACTTTTCATATGTATTGATAAGTTGTATACTATACTTAACAACAACAACGAAACAAAAGCTACATTGCAAAGATGAAAGAAACGGCTAGCAATAGTTCCGATATGTTGGCAACATTGTTCACACACAGAGATTGTTACGGTGTTGGGAAGCAAGGATATCAGGGACTTCCTAGGCAACATTTAGTTTGTAGGCTTTCAGATTCTTAAAAAATTCTACAGTTGCACAATTAAAACATGTATTTACCGACTGTATCAGCAGTCATTTTTACCACACATAAGTGCAATCAACCAAGTTTATCGCTGGAGCGATTCTGCCTATTATCCAAGACCTTTACAACCGGGTGGTTTTAGAGGTAGTCCCCCCTTGGTGTTCATATGTTCTTGCAATATAATCTGTAATTTAAATGACTGTCATTTGGATTTCATGTAAGGGACATGCATAAAACTGTCAAAACTGAAATGATAAACTAATCTGAATATAACTTACAAACTGAAAGTCGTTTGTGCATGAATATTCACCGTCTTCGCTATGAAGCCCCTGAATAAGATCCGGTGCAATTAATAACCTTTACAAGTAACGTAATAAGTTTACCCTGAAGGAGCTACAAAACTTTAAGCCGTACACTTGACAAGAGCTGGGCTTTACGGAATACTGACCAAAAAACATTCCTGAGGGAAACCTGTTTGCAGATCGGCAGAACCCATCCAACTTTAAAGAGCTGTTGCAGTTTTGCTTTGAAGAATGGGCAAAAATCCCAGTGTGTAGATGTGCCTAGCTTATAAAGACATACCCCTGGAGACTCCGTAATTACAGCAGAAAGTGGCTCTACAAAGTATTGACTTTGGGGCAGCAAATAGATAGGAATGCTTAAGTTCTTTTACTTATTTATTGTTTGTTTCACATTCCAATCCTTTGGCATCTTCAAACTGGTAGGCATGTTGTGTCAATTCCATGATAGAAACCTTACAGAAAAATCTATTTTTATTTTGGGTTACAACAAAAACATTTCACTGTTGATCTCTACCAAATAATAAATGCCAATGTGACGTAGAGATCTCGTTCCCTTGCGTTAGTATAGCTCTCCATACCACTACTGGTTTATATTTAAAGAGACATGGAGGACCAGGAGCTACTTGGATTGAGTATTACATTAATCACTGTAAACAAATATAGCCATGCAAGTTTCCTGGATATGTTTTTACATTAGGCTGAAAATCCATTAGTTGAAAGTCATTGTTTGTTGAGACCCTAGTGTGAATAGAATGATTTGCACTAACCTGGCCAGGATGTCAATGACATGTTAATTGCCTCACACCCACACTTTGCCTTCCCATTTAACAAATGTAATTACAATAAGGAAGTTGTTGATGTAATTTCACGGATGGCCTACCGTCACTTGGCTCTCCCAACATCTCATGGTAATGTCCGCCTGACGTTTGCCCTGGGGAGTCCTCCAGTTCAATCAGCGGTTGAATTCTACTCATCTAAGTCCCGTATAGACTGAAGGGGTTGCCATGCTACAAAATGCATCCAAATGCCTCTTCCCCCGGCTAGCATACAGTCGTATGCCTGATTTAGTGATAAGTGATAAGACCTCAAAAAGCATTTTAGGGGCCAGGCTTTGCCTTAGACCGGTGTTAATGCTTTTAACCCCCATATACATAACAGTCCTTATAAATGTTTTCACAAAGACTCATTACTGCGTACAATGTTGAAATTCAATGGTAGAAGTTCACACTTAGAGCTGTGGGCACCATTAATAATGGGATTCGGGAAAGGCTATGTGTTTAATGGCGTCTCGACTGCGTCCAACTGTTTCTGTGGGGATTATACACTCGCATCGCCGACAGCATAGCCTATTACACGTGTTGATTTTGTGCAGAGTAATTAAAATATTTTCTAATGGACCTCCAGCCTTTCCAGGCAAGGTTCGGACTGAATTGACAGCCCACACAAGCGGAGCAGACAAGTGAGAGTGGAGTCAAGGCGCCAGAGACAGAGAAATAATGGAATGGATAGAGACAGAAAGAGCGAGGTTAAAAAGAAGGAAGTGTGGAAAGGAGTGATTGAGTCAAGCAATCAGTCCCACCACAGGGAGTAGAGGGCAGTCAGGGGGCTGTTGCCTTTGGTTACCCTGCTATCTCTAAGTGAGTCAGACTCTTCTCTTCCCCACAAGCCGATCGATAGAAAGTGCTCGAGGATTGTGGTTTGACCATCCTGGTGCACACCCTCTTAATCCACTGCTAGAAAGCGCTATGCTAAAGCAACAGGGAGCGGAACACACAAGACTGGCAATGTGCTAAATGTACCAAGCTGTGGGTTGAGGTACCAGAGATGTCCTTTGGATGTTGGTGTAAGTACTGTACATGTTAACACAAAACACATGTATACAGTATGTTGTCGTATTCTCAGCTTCTTTTCACTCTCCCAGATAAGACTACACGGACACATCGCGGATGCAGTTTGAACAGAGACTCTTAAGTATGAACCTGCAACTATACACAATATTATGTACTACATCTTCTGGTTCATGTATAGAAGTTATGTTGAGACGGGCTGTCAGTGTAGATGTCGACTCCCAAATGCAGATGTTTGTGGTTAAAACGCTACACTACAAATAAGGGTTAAGGTTTGCTGACACTCCAATGTGGTTAAGGTAATGATTATTGTAAGCATGTAAGAATTATCATGACAACATAAAGCACTGACAAATAAGCCTTGTGTAAACATTAATATAAATGTCAGTGTCACAAGTGTGGTGAGTTTTGCTCCAAACAGGGAGTTCAGTGGGGTGCACTTCCTGTTTCTGGTGAGAATTTGTTCTCGGCCCAGAGAATTTGCGAGTTCAGGCACAGATGTTGTACAAGAGGGCCTGGCACTCAATCTCCCCTCCAATTCATCCAAAAGGTGTTCACTGTGGTTAAAGTCAGGGCTCTTGTCGAACACATTTTTTTATTAACCTGCTTTGTGCACAGGGCCACAGTCATGCTGGAACATTTAAAGCCTTCCCCAAACAATTTACACAAAGTTGGAAGCACTCAATTGTATAAAATGTTTTTGTATCCTGTAGCATTAAGATGACTCATTACTGGAACTAAGGGCCCTAGCTGCTCTAACCCCTGAAACACAGTCCAGACCGTTATACCTCCTCCACTAATCTTTACAGAATCTATACATTCTAATAAGTCATGTTCTCCTGGCATCTGCCAAACCCATATTTGTCCACCAGATCGGAATGCATGATTTAGCACTCCAGAGAACACTTACCACTGCTCCAGAGTCTAGTGGCAGCCTGCTTTACACCACTCCAACCAATCCTTATCAATGTGCGTGTTGATGTGAGGCGTGCATACAGCTGCTCAGGCATAGAAAACATTTGGTGAAGCTCACAACACACAATTCCTGTGCTTCCAGCAGCAGCAGTTTGGAAACTCTGTGGTCAGTGATGCAACAGACGATAGGCTTTTTTTGGCTGCTCCACTCGGTGAGTTTGAGTGGTCTACCACTTTGTGTCTGGGCTGTTGTTGCTCCTAGACGCTTCCACTGCGCAATTATAGCACTTACAGTTGACCGGGGCAGATCTCGTAGGGCAGACAATTTACAAACGGACTTGCGGAAAATATGGCATTCAATGCCAGTGCCAAGTTTATAATCAGTGACCTTCTTCAGAACGACCCATTGCACTGCCAGTGTTTGTCTATGGAGATTTCAGAGCTATGAGCTGTATTGTTATTGCACCTGTGAGCAATGAGTGAGGCTGAAACACCTGAACTAAAAAATGCAGATGTGCTTTTTGTCATATGCGATCATGTATATGTATTTACCGTGTACAGGATTTTTTGAACATCTGAATTTTGTCACTGGGAGCACTAGTCGAGTAGTAAAAACGAGTTCCCAGTCCTACTACCTAAGTAGCCTTTCAAATGGAAGAGATGAACTGAAGGAATGAATGAAACTTACCAATTTAATTAACAGAGTTAAAGCATGTGTGTTTTAATAGAACGACTTGAAGTGGGAGCAAATTGGTTTTCAATGATAGGAAATACATGAGGACGCTATCTATTACTGGCTAATGTCATACTGCAGGGCTGTTTTTTAGCGTTACATGATCAAATGTATCTTCAACTAAGCTTAACCTGTAATAGTTGCTACGTCTTTTTAATGTGATGAGTTTAGTGATGTCGTACTGTAGATACACTACTGTTAATGTTTACACTTAGCATTAGGATTCATTACATTCTTCTACATAGAGATTCAGCATCACAGCAGCCTTCAATACTTGTGATAAAAATCACGTTTTGACCAGAAATGAATCCATCCTACGTGTACTAAAGCTATATTTTGAGCGGTTGACATCCACATACAGCTCCTGCCAAAAATTCTGTGTGATGTTATGGCAGCTGTCAGAACTGGGGTTGCAAGCTACAAGTAATGTATCAAAGTTACTGGAATCTATTGTAAATGTTATGGTATTCAAACGCAATCTAAACTATAGTAACCTTGTAAATGTGTTTTAAAACAAGTGGAAGTGCTTGTCTACAGGGCAACCAGAATGAAAAGGCCCACTATAGTGTCGACCCATCATCCTTGATCCCACATCCCTACCCAAGCACTATATTCGATCACCTCTGATAACTCGTCGGTCCCACCACAACATGTGTGTTACGTTCTAGCCCCCGAAAGGGGGGGAACCAGACTACCCACCGCTCGGGCCCACCAATGCCAGCAAATGAGGTATGGAGTCGTGGTGGAAGACAAGGACACCAAAGTCACAAATACCGTAAAGATAAGGCTTTATTTTGCCACGGTAGTATAGTGAAACCCAAAACACACAATTAGTTAGGAACTTGGGGAGGGCTGGACAGACCAAAGCAAAGAAATCAACAAGAACCCCCCGCCCCTACCTATCTAACCCTTAAACACAACCAATAATGAACAACTAAACACAACACCTATCTGACGCACGACCCAGGCGCCCTAACCAAACGTACAGCGGGTGGTCTGCCCAGGTCTAGCTGGTGTTCTTAGACAGGGGAGTAATCCTACGGGTGGTGTATACCCCGAGGTAGCTCTAAATCTACTCCCCAACTTCCTGTGAACAAAAGAAAAGAATATAATTAACACACACAATACAAATACTGGCAGCGGCTACACAAAAACCAAGGCACACAGATCTCAAAGCCTTGGCACTGAGATCACAAACAAAACCAGTCCTAACCTAGGATACCAACCACAGAGCCTCTGCGTCAAAAGCCAGCCCCTCACTGATACACAACCTGGGCTTTTTAAGGAGCCCAGCCAGGTGCAGCCACTAAGGACTGGGCGGAGTTCTAGGACCAAATCAGCGGCCTCACCACCAATCAGCAGCTGGAACTGTTGGAAGCCATCTTTCCTGTTAAAGGAAACACTAACACCCAAAACACAACAAGCAAATACCTAGCCAACCAGGGGCAACAAAACACATAAACGAACCCAGAACTCTGGGGACGTAACACGCCCCCCCCCCCCAAAAAAAGTGCGCAAACCATCTTCGCACACAATTATTCCTCGTAGACCCGGGACAGCGCGTCGGCAACGACGTTAGACGTTCCTTTAATGTGCTCGATACAGACGTTATACCCCTGTAAGATCAGAGCCCACCGCATAAGGCGGCGGTTCTGATTATACATTATTTTTAGGAATGTAAGCGGATTGTGGTCTGTAAACACTTTTACAGGCACAATACTAGACCCGACGTACACGTCAAAAAACTGTAAGGCCAACAACAACGCTAGGGTTTCCTGTTCAATGGTGGAATACCGTGTCTGGCACGGATTGAACTTTTTGGAGAAAAAACTAACTGGCCGGTCTACTCCTTCCCCATCTTCCTGTAACAGGACCGCCCCAGCCCCCACCATACTGGCGTCTACCTCCAGCTTAAAAGGTTTGTCGAAGTTGGGAGCTGTAAGCACAGGGGCGCTACACAGCAGTGACTTAGCTGACTCGAAAGCAGAGCTACAGTCTGTGGACCATTTGAAGGTCAGTTTGGGACTGAGCAAAGATGTAAGTGGTGCTACTACCGTCGAAAAGTTTTTACAAAAAGTCCGGTAGTACCCCACCATTCCCAGAAATCTACGTAACTGTCTGCGTGTTTTAGGGGCAGGATAGCTAGCAATAGCATCCACCTTGCTAGCAATGGGACGTACTTGCCCACGACTGACCTGTTTCCCTAGGTATGTTACCGTAGCTTTACCAAATTCGCACTTGGCCAAGTTGAGGGTTTCGAAGCGTCTTCTAGACGCCGGAACACCAAGCTCAACGTGGCGAGGTGTTCAGCCCATGTCGGCGAGTATATCACCACATCGTCCAGGTAAGCTGTACAATTTGGAACATCCTCAAAAACAATGTTAACTAGCCGCTGAAATGTAGCGGGTGCGTTACACATTGCAAAAGGCATAACTGTGTATTGTACAAAGCTATCTGGGGTCACAAAAGCCGAAATGTCAGAAGCCCGCGGGGTTAGAGGCACCTGCCAATAACCCTTAAGCAAGTCAAGTTTACTTAAAAACACAGCGGCACCAATCCGGTCAATACAGTCTTCTATCCTTGGTAGTGGATAGGAATCTGGCACAGTAACTGCATTTATTCGACGGTAATCCGTACACAAACGGGAGGTACCGTCCGGTTTCGGAACTAAGATACACGGCGAGCTCCACGCACTATGACTACGTTTCGCCATGTTATTTTGTAACAAGTAGTCAACCTCACCTTTCATTAACTCACGTTTTTTTGTATTTACCCGATAGGGATGTTGCCGAATAGGAGGGGTATGGCCAACATCCACATCGTGCGTCAAAACAGACGTGCTCCTAGGTACATCTTGAAACACAGTAAGAAAAGACTGTATTAGAGACACAAGATCATCTTTTTGACCGTCATTCAAATGTTCCATTAATGAAGGTAAGTTTTGTAGCATCTCTGAATTACTAAGCCGTTTACACTGTTGTAACGAGTGACGCAATTCCAGACCATCATTGTTCTCCTCTAGGTCCACAGTGGGCACCGGTGCCACCAACGCCACGCTGGATCCCACAGACTGAACCGGAGCACTAGAGGTGATGTCGGAAGAATTACGCACATGATAGGCTTTACACATGTTAATGTGACACAAACGAGAAGAGCGTCTGCGATCTGGTGTTTTGATAATGTAGTTAGTGTCACTGAGTTTGCGCTCCACAACATACGGTCCAGAAAACTTAGCAGACAGGGATGAACCTGGAATTGGTAACAAAACCAGTACTTGATCCCCTGGCAAAAACGCACGGTCTTTTGCCTGTCGATCATACTGTTTTTTCATCCGTGACTGAGCGGAAACGAGAGACTCCTGAGCTAGCACGCAAGCAGCATGCAGCCTCTCCCGCATCTGACATACAAAGTCTAACACATTCTTAGGGGTACTTCTAGGCGCTTCAGACAGAACACGCTCCTTTAACACTTTCAACGGACCCCTAGGTGTGTGTCCGAACACGAGGTCAGCAGGGCTGAACCCCAACGATTCCTGTACTGCTTCCCTAACAGCAAACACCACAAAGGGCACCCCCTCATCCCAATCAGCACCTGTTTCTGTAAAGTACTTCCTCAGCATGGTTTTGAGGGTCTGGTGCCAGCGTTCAAGAGCCCCTGACTCTCCGGGTGATAAGCGCTGGATACCTGGTGTGCTGTTAGAGTTTTAGGTAATGGACCCACACAGTCAACAATCACCCGCTCAAACGGTTCTCCAACCACGGGAATCGGGTGAAGTGGCACACGAGGAACAGGTTGGTTCACTTTTCCTGCAATCTGGCAAACATGACAGGTTTTACAGTATTGTACAATGTCCGATTTTAATCCTGGCCAGAAGAAATGTCGGAGGACTCTGTTGTATGTTTTTGTTATCCCTACATGTCCGGACCATGCAGGGTCATGAGCCAGTGCCAATACTTGCTGTCGTAGTGGTGATGGAACAACCACCTGCCAAACTGTATCCCAGTCCTCACCTATTCTATGCGCAGACCATTTATGCATTAGGATACCAGCGTCCACAAGGTAAGCAGCCCCCTGTACTTTTGCCTTTTCCAGAGAGACTACCGAATCAAAGCAATTTTTTAGGCTGACATCCTCTTTTTGCCACCCAATCAGCCTCTCCGGTGTGATGGATGACAACACATCACCTAACTGGAGAGTGACTCCACATCCCCCCTTTTCAGCCTGTACAGAAGGTGCCGCCTCTGTCTTAGGTTCCACATCTACCGGATCAACCCGTTCAAAAATAGTGTCAGACAAATTTATTGTATCCCCCTGCATGCGAGCCTGTGCCCTTGTCAAAACCCATGCAGGGAACACTTGAGGGTATTTCTGAACTAGAGCCATGTCCGAGATATCAGATTGTGGTCTGTCTGTTACCTCTAGTACTGGAGACACCTTACCCCCAGCAATGTCGTTTCCCAGCAGTAGTGATACTCCTTCCACTGCTAATGATGGCAACACCCCAACACGGAACCGACCCGAAACCAAATCCGACTGCAAGTGAACCCAATGTAAAGGCACAGAAATTGGGTTGGCTTCAATACCACACAAAAGTATGTGTGAGCCACAGTATGTCTGGTCAGACCATGGCAACACATCTGCCAGTATTACTGACTGAGCAGCACCAGTGTCAAGTAAGATTTTAACTGTCCTTTCGTCCTCAGTTCTCCCTGTGCACGAAACACACCCTACCGAGACAAACGGAGCATATACCAGGTCTGGTTTCCTCCTTATGAATGCCTCGCTAGCACTTCTAGCTTCCTGGCAAGCAACAGAGTGAGTAAAACCCACACTCTTACGGACAGGTGGAGGTGACCTAGGCCTGTTCTTAAGCATTAAACAACCTGAAATTAAATGTCCTTTCCGGTGGCAATAAAAACATTCCCTCTCCTCTTTCCTAGGTAGCGTAGGAGAGTTTGAAGAGCGTAATGCACCGCCCGCTGGTGAAAGGGATGTCCTGCTCTGACTGAAGGCCGGGAACACCGTTTTATGTGTTAAGGTATATTCATCGGCCAGGACCGCAGCCTCACCCAACGTTGCCACCTTGTTTTCACTAAGATGCATCACTATTCGTTCAGGAAGATTATTTTTTAAATCCTCCAACAAAATCTGATTTCTCAGAGCCTCATAAGTGGATATCTTATTGGCTGCACACCAACGGTCAAACAAGGACTCTTTGTCCCTGGCAAACTCCACAAAGGTTTTACTACTGCTTTTCTGGTGATTTCTAAACCGCTGTCTATAAGCCTCGGGCACCAGCTCATAGGCACGCAGCACAGTAGCTTTAACCACTTCATAATGTAAACTGTCCTCTATAAAGAGAGAGGCCACAACCTCCTGGGCCTTCCCAGTCAGCTTACATTGAAGGAGTAGAGGCCAAACCTCTTTTGGCCACTGCAAGGCAGCAGCTACCCGCTCAAAAGCAGAGAAGTATGAGTCCACCTCAGACTCACGGAATGGGGGAACCACCGCAATGTTCCTCCCCACATCAAAATGACTGGGCTTGCCAACTGGGTGAGGAGACACCCCAGCCTCAAGCTCCATTCGCCGAATGTGTATTCGAGCTTCCTTGTCTGCCTCTATTTTCCTAATTTCTATTTCAAACCTCCTTTTGTCTTCTCTGTCTTTTAGGTCTGCTTCCAGCCGGGCCATTTTCAGCCGAGCGACCTCTACAGACTCCGGAACCACAGGAGACAACGGGTCATACCTTGGCAGAGTTTGTGGCACCGGAGCTTCCCCATCTCCTATACTGCCCTTCGACCGTGCAGGCGAGGGATTCTCTACGGCGCCTTCATCCTCGCTCTCATCAGCTGTGTCCCCTTCCTCTTTAGCCAAGAGTCCTGCCTTGGACAGACTCAATAAATGGTTTTTAATTACCAATACTAAACTTGCTTTACGAGCCTGCCTATCAACTGTAAGGTTGTAGTAGTCCGCTAGTGCAAACAAATCCACCTTACGCAGGTTAACTAATGAACCCAATGCGGGCTCCGCAATGAAGCCTGCTAGATCTGAAGTAGCCGCCATTAGGCTAAGACAGAACAACAACACTAGGCAAGACCTTACTCACACCCCAACAACACACCCCAATCACTGAGCATTTGGTGGTCCGAGCAACGGGCATCCAGATCCCGGACGAGCCCCCATCTGTTACGTTCTAGCCCCCGAAAGGGGGGGAACCAGACAACCCACCGCTCGGGCCCACCAATGCCAGCAAATGAGGTATGGAGTCGTGGTGGAAGACAAGGACACCAAAGTCACAAATACCGTAAAGATAAGGCTTTATTTTGCCACGGTAGTATAGTGAAACCCAAAACACACAATTAGTTAGGAACTTGGGGAGGGCTGGACAGACCAAAGCAAAGAAATCAACAAGAAACCCCCGCCCCTACCTATCTAACCCTTAAACACAACCAATAATGAACAACTAAACACAACACCTATCTGACGCACGACCCAGGCGCCCTAACCAAACGTACAGCGGGTGGTCTGCCCAGGTCTAGCTGGTGTTCTTAGACAGGGGAGTAATCCTACGGGTGGTGTATACCCCGAGGTAGCTCTAAATCTACTCCCCAACTTCCTGTGAACAAAAGAAAAGAATATAATTAACACACACAATACAAATACTGGCAGCGGCTACACAAAAACCAAGGCACACAGATCTCAAAGCCTTGGCACTGAGATCACAAACAAAACCAGTCCTAACCTAGGATACCAACCACAGAGCCTCTGCGTCAAAAGCCAGCCCCTCACTGATACACAACCTGGGCTTTTTAAGGAGCCCAGCCAGGTGCAGCCACTAAGGACTGGGCGGAGTTCTAGGACCAAATCAGCGGCCTCACCACCAATCAGCAGCTGGAACTGTTGGAAGCCATCTTTCCTGTTAAAGGAAACACTAACACCCAAAACACAACAAGCAAATACCTAGCCAACCAGGGGCAACAAAACACATAAACGAACCCAGAACTCTGGGGACGTAACAATGTGTATTGCTCTCATTTACCACAATGGAAGTTCTTCAACCCTAGAACCTCAGTAATGGAATGGCTCTAGTTTCACCTTGAAGCTTGGACAGCAGAGCCGTTGTCCATTTTCTAAAAACATCTGAAACACTTGACGCCGCACCTTGAGTTGAGTGTGTTTACGTTACACACACAAAGCCAGGAAGCTATGTTACCGTCACCTTTAGTTGCATGCTTCTGTGTGTGTGCTAAAGGGATGTTGCCCAATTATCTTATATTGTACAAAGCATGGTTGTTGGAAGAATGCTCTGATTACAAAAATTCTCCCATCAAGTTCAATCTATACAATACAATGTAAATAATAACCAAAGTTTTTATTTGACAATAATACAAGTTGTAATTAATTCAATTTAATTCCTTTTTAACAAAGATTCTTGATGTAAATTGAATTTTATGATTAGAAAATTTGACTAAATCATTGACGGCAGTACCTCCAGATAAATAGTGAGTTCATTATCGCATTATCACCATTATGAATTGGGGGAGAAGAGTACCTCCAGATATATATTGAGTTGGGGGGTGGAGTCACTGGCTCGCTATGGTTCCCTGTTGTTGCCTCTCAAGTAGCTTTTTGAGCAAAAACGATACCTCCAGGCTGCTGCCTGGGGGGTGGAGTCACTGGCTCGCTATAGCTCTCCTTTGTTCGCTCAATCCGAGTAGCTAGTGAACAAACTCTGATTATCCCAGTTAACTGTGGGGAGGAGTCACTGGTTCGCTATAGCTCTCCTTTGTTCGCTCAATCCGAGTAGCTGGTGAATTAAACTCTGATTATCCCAGTTAACTGTGGGGAGGAGTCACTGGTTCGCTATAGTGCTCCGTTGCAGCCTCAATTCGAGTAGCTTTGTGAGCAAAAACTAAACCTCCCATATGCTCCTTGGAGTGTGGATGTCACTGGCTCGCTATAGCTCTTGTTTGTTCCACCAGCTCGAGTAACTTTGTGAGCAAAAACTAAACCTGCCCGAGTGGTCATGGTCGATTGGCGTCCCTGGGTTGATGCTCGGCATAGTGGGTGGGTGTTTTCCGGCCTATTGGGCCCTGTTTCGGGGTTTACCCTGTTCAGGGCCCCAGCTTCACTGGACCCCCCTGTCTCATTCTAAGATCTATGCTGCTATATTATGGTGCCGGGGACGTAGGGAATCAGGGTGTCTAACCTTTCCTGTGTCCTGTCTCTACTAACATCTGTCTGGACTTGTCCTGGGTTTACCCGTTCATGGCCATTGTCTCACTAACCCCCGTCTCCTTTTAAAGTATTATGTTCGGTATACTATTGTGCCGGAAACTAGTGTCCAACCTTTCCCTGTGTTTGTGTCCACTTCTGTCAGGGGGACCGCTCCAGCTTGGAGCATATGCTGGATCCTCCCTGGGGCCCCTGGCTGTGCGGCTGACGGAGCAGCTGATGCAACCGGAGCTTCTTCCTCCAAGCCTATCAAGCCCATCATCCCTCCCGGTCATCCCAGACTGTTTTTTTTCTCAGATTTTCGCACCTCGCTTGTTGTATTGTCACGGACTGACCCAGCCCAGCCAGAAGAGGACTGGTGATCCCTCAGAGCCTGGTTCCTCTCTAGGTTTCTTCCTAAATCTGACTTTCAGGGAGTTTTTCCTAGCCGCCGTGTATCAACTTGTTCAACTTGTTTTTTTTTGTTCAACTTGTTGATGTTTGCTCTGTCGGATTCAGTTTGGTGATTGTAAAAGCACTTTGTGACAACTTTTGTTGTAAAAAGGGCTTTATAAATAAATTTGATTGATTGAGTTCATTATCACCTAATCACCATTAATAATTGGGGGGAGAGTACCTTCAGATATATAGTGAGTTCATTATCACCTAATCACCATTATAAATTTGGGGTTTGAGTATCTTCAGATATATACTGAGTTCATTATCACCTAATCATCATTAATAATTGGGGGGAGAGTACCTCCAGATATATAGTGAGTTCATTATCACCTAATCACCATTATGAATTGTTTCGTATTCTTGTGTTTCATGTTTGGAACCGTATTCTTGACAGATGGAAGCTTAACTTAGTACGAATATTCGGTTGATATTTATACATTTTTTATCATGATAAAGTTGGTTAAAATGCAACCCCAGACCATGACTGAGCCACCAACATGTTTCATTTAAGGTTGCAGAAAGGCATCAACTTACCTGTAACCTCTTCTGCTGCTATAGCGTCTATGTGAACCAATATGTTTTTTGTGTACCTGCCCTGCTAAGGCAACACATTTCAAATGTAATGTGTTGGGTTCACTCAGCTCAATTAATTTGCCCCTGTGGTCTTTTGTATTCATACCTGCACCGCAACGACTGTTCCTGTCAAGTATACTGGTCACACATCCTAAACCAAATGAGGCATTTAGTCTCCACAGAGATATTAGGGCTTTGGAAACAGAAACACTATGTGGCTCATTGCATATTGATATATGCAGTGATGAACAATACACAGGGAGTAAATTAAAACACACTGTTTGATTGCACACAGTTGAGTTTTAGTTAGTTGCAATTCACAGTTAGTTAATAAAGGAATGCTAACAGATCTGTGTTTTGCCTAGTGATGTGGCGCACCTGTTGTAGGACCTTGTAGGTATTTTAAGTGTGTGCAAGCCAGACTCCTCTCCTATTATCTGCAATCCAGCACATGGGCTTTACTTGTTGGATTGGATGCGTGCTGTTGTATAGAATCTCATTAAGGCTCCATTAGTGTACTGTGGCCTTAAAGCATCCATAAAGCTGCTGGGCGTCAGCTGATCATTTTTCAAAGTGGATTTTTATTTAAAGCTGGTCTGAAAAAAAGCCCCTTTCGGATGGCACAACTGCAACATGCTGATGTGGAGGATGCGAAACATGCTATGTATGTTCTATCAATATTCTAGGAGAGGAGAACAGTCTGCACTGAGGATGAAGACAAAACCACAGCGCCATTTTGTCCTTTACTGGCTCGCCCCTATGCCTGTCTACTCCACCAAATCCTTTGACAGGAAGGTAAGTTCCTTGACTCAAACAAAACAAATGTTGAATCATTTGCTTCTCAGACATGAACTGAGATACACGGCATGGCTTTACGCAATAGGATATCTGTCTGCTGGGTGATATTACTACTCTGTGCAAGACCATGTGCTGAATGAATACTATTTCAAATGTAATTTCAGTCATAACTGTGTAAATATACATGGCAATATCCGATTGAAGGTGATAAACTATTACTTTCTGTCATCCAAGAACTAAAACGAAAAAGGCACTGTCAGGGATGTTCTTACTCCAGTGTTACTATTACAAGGTGACACAGGTCTTTCCCCTGCAAAGCTGGCTAGAAAGTGGCAATCGATGGAACCTGTTAAGAGTTGGTAGCCTGTCGTAGATCAAATGGCAAACTCAGATGAGAGACAGGCTAAAAGGGTTTCAGGACTCAGTCAAAAAGGTATAAAATCAATTTGCAGTGGCTGGTAGATGATTTTCCGACGACATTTCCAGCTATAATGCAGTTACAGGGCTTGCCTGTGGGGTATGCCAAATTACCATGACCACCAGGGGAAGATGTTATAAAGTGATCATGCAATTACTTTAATGACCAAGGGACGCTTGGCATAAATCAGTGTTCTAACATTTGATTAAGATCCAGAGTTCTGCACTGACCTTTTGAGGTGTGTGGGCAAAAAAAAGTGCTCCTTGGGTATAAGCAAGCAGAAAAGTGTAATGGGGCACATTGTGCCAGTAGACTTCCTGGTGACTGGATTATTTTACTAATGTTTGGTACACCTGCTTAGAGAGCCAGTGTAATTAATTAGTATATATGCCTAACCCAAACAAATGAAGCACCTGTGCTGGCCAACCAAACAGCGTAGACTTCATGTCTGTCATTACCTGACTGTGGAATTGTCTGATATACAAATTATTTGCCCAGGATGAAAGACAGTGTTGTTATTGTGTTTGTATTAACAATAACGTATGCAATAAGAGGTGGGTGAGTTTTTGAAATTCATGGCGCCACATCAATTTGAATATGTTTTTATGGTAACATACAAGACTGCAGAAAAATAAGAATTTTACTAAAAACAATTTGTGTGTGTGATGACAAAGTAAAAGGATTGTTTTAAAATGCAATCTTTTTCTTGCCATAGTTTTGTAAATTAATAGTGTACAAATGGTTAGAAATGATCTTCTTTCCCCTGAATATTGACTACAACAGTGGTTGCCATTGACTACAACAGTGGTTGCCATTGACTACAACAGTGGTTGCCATTGACTACAACAGTGGTTGCCATTGACTACAACAGTGGTTGCCATTGACTACAACAGTGGTTGCCATTGACTACAACAGTGGTTGCCATTCCTCTCTCCAAAGCAGAAATCCGCTGGCATCTTTAAATTGTAATGACATTCATCTGGACAATTTGCTTAGTGTTAGAAACATATTGAGACAGTTTTTTCTTTCATCAAAGAGAAGATAGTTAGTCACGGTAAATCTTTCATGCAGACCAACCTGTGATTAGAGACTTAACTAAACAGCAGTCCTTTCTCCACTCTTCGGCACTTCAGCAATCCCTTAATTACTATTTCTCTCTGTCATTTCTCACATCTCTCTAATTCATACTCTCTCTCTTCCTCTGTCCCCTACAGAAGCGCTGTCTTTTTTACCACCTCTCGGGAGGAAACACCAGCTCTCTTAGTAGTAATTAGCGCTGGCCTCTGCTGGACTCCTGGCTGCTGTTACTACACCACAACCATGGTTTTAACCCTCTGTTGTACTGTTAATCAGTGACTTAGAACATGGCAACACACAGGAGCCCATCTGTTCAATCTTTAAAATTAGATTTTTTTTTACAAGGAAACATTTAAAAGGATGTTGCTTTTATGTCGTCGGGCTAACCAGACCATAAATGGCCTATTTCTGATGTCTGAAAGTTGTAAGGATACACATTTTATATTAGATATGCTGACGCATTCTGATGCTTTTTAGCTAAAGAGGAATTTCCCATTCTATTCATACCAATAACAAATAATTAATGCACATTTGCAGTTTTGAGAAGGTTTTAAGGAAAGAAATTCTTTATATTTTGTTTAAGTTATTTTTGAGTTCTTTAAATTTATTTATTACGGGCTCACAAGTCCCGTAAAAAAATGTAAACATTAATTGACCTTTCATCACGCAAAATATGTCATATTGCATTAGGGTTTACTTTTAAGCCCAATAACAGAAAGTAGCTGTGTAAATGCTGAGTTGATTAGTCGCTGGGTTGTCTGGTAGATAGAATCTCATGGGATTTGTTTACTTTGTGAGGGACGGTGAAATGGAATGTTCCTACAGCAAGAGTGGTGAGGGAGTGTTTGCGGACAATCATCCTATTGGAAACAGTCTGGACATTTTGCTTGGATGTGTGTTGGCACTGAGTTTGTTGTTTGCACGTGATAGACAAGGAAAGTGGCACAACCAAATTGTTATGAGTTCCCTAACAAAGAAATTATATAAAAAGATAACACAAAATAATAATGACAGAACACAGTGCAAACACAATTTTTTTTTAATTATGTACACAAGCTGTGAAAACATTTACAAAGCTCAACGGCTTCAGCTATTTCATACTAATACAATTTTTATTGTAAAATGAAATAAAATGTTTTCAATTTCTTTCATAATTAGTTGGAATTTTATTGCACAATCTTCCGTTAGTTAATCGCAATTGTGCTAAATTAATACATACATTTTTCTGTTTTGAAATGAGTGCATTACGTTAAAAAAATACAGTTTTTTATTGTTAACTTGCTTGACTTGTAAATATATGAATCTAAGTTGTCACATTTTGTTACATGTCACACTCTTTAATATCAGCCTCAAACTTTCCACAATAACTGGCAACAACTTTCTGTAGTCTATGTAAATCTAAATGTAAGATTTCTCTTATCTACAGAGCTGCAGGGTGGGCGGGCGTTTGACACTTAATCACATCTAAGCTTTTCAAGGATTTGTCCTTTGATTCTCAGGCTGAAATGTTTTTAGAATGAGGTTCAGGTGGGTGAACAGTTGCTTTATTGATGGATGGTTAACCGCAACCAAATACTTGTCTTTTTTTAAATAATTCCCAAGTCAACCAAAATGCATTAGGTAGGCTACTTGAAAAGGCAATGGCATACGTTAGTCAAGGTTGCTAGAGATGTTTATCCACAAACATTTATCAGGTGCGATTAATTTATGTAGATAATAGAAGTTATTTCTTAATTCGACTATTAGGCGATGTTTTGTTTGTTGCTCAGCTTTGATGAGCAATCTTTCCGTGCTACAAGTTGGAATTATGCTAAGGAGCAGATGGAGAAGAGAGGCAGAGATGGGGGAGGCATGGCAAGCCTTCTCGTTTGATGGGTTTTGCAGGATGCAAGGAGGGATATTCAAATCTAAACGCATCTAGCGTGTTTGTTAGGCAGATTTGAGTTTTGAGAATTTTTAGATTTTCAAGTGATATAAAGAATAAATCAAGTTTTTGAACATGAAGAATATGTCAAATAAGGCAATATATGATTTGGCCTTTTGCTATTGTTGTCAAAAAGCACAGGTACACACATATCATTGGGAATGTTATTTGCAAGCACAAAGCAGTAAAAACTGTGTATCATCCACTTTTCCCATCTTAAAATCATCTTTTAAAATCCATTAGTCATCACTATTGTGTGTGTGTGTGTATGTATATGTATATATATATATATAAACACACAATATATATGTGCTGGTCATATAATTACAATATCATAAAAAGGTTGATTTCAGTAATTTCATTCAAAAAGTGAAACTTGGATATTATATTCATTCAATACACACAGACTGATATATTTCAAATGTTTATTTCATTTAGTTGTGATGATTAAAACTGACAACTAATGAAAATCCCAAAGTCAGTATCTCAGAAAATGTGAATATTACTTAAGACCAATACACCAAAAGGAGTTTTAGAAATGCTGGCCAACTGAAAAGTATGAACATGAAATGTATAAGCATGTACAGCACTCAATACTTAGTTGGGGCTCCTTTTGCCTGAATTACTGCAGCAATGCGGGTGGCATGGAGTTGATCTGTCTGTGTCACTGCTCAGGTGTTATGAGAGCCCAGGTTGCTCTGATAGTGGCCTTCAGCTCTTCTGCATTGTTGGGTCTGGCGTATCGCATCTTCCTCTTCACAATACCCCATAGATTTCTATAGGGTTAAGGTCAGGCGAGTTTGCTGGCCAATTAAGAACAGGGATACCATGGTCCTTAAACCAGGTACTGGTAGCTTTGGCACTGTGTGCAGGTGGCAAGTCCTGTTGGAAAATGAATTCTGCATCTGCATAAAGTTGGTCAGCAGCAGGAAGCATGAAGTGCTCTAAAACTTCCTGGTAAACGGCTGCGTTGACCTTGGACCTCAGAAAACACAGTGGACCAACACCAGCAGATGACATGGCACCCCAAACCATCACTGACTCTGGAAACCTTACACTGGACTCCAAGCAACGTGGATTATGTGCCTCTCCTTTATTCCTCCAGACTCTGGGACCTTGATCTCATCTCATCTTCAACCGCTTATCCGGGGTCAGGTCGCGGGGTTAGCAGCTCTAGCAGGAGTCCCCAAACTTCCCTTTCCCGGGCAACATTAGCCAGCTCTGACTGGGGAATCCTGAGGCGTTCCCAGGCCAGTGTGGAGATATAATCTCTCCACCTAGTCCTGGGTCTTCCCCTGGACGTGCCTGGAACACCTCTCTAGGGAGGCGCCCGGGTGGCATTCTTACTAAATGCCCGAACCACCTCAACTGGCTCCATTCTACGCGAAGGAGCAGCGGCTCTACTTCAAGTTCCTCTCGGATGACTGAGCTTCTCACCCTATCCCTAAGGGAGAGGCCAGCCACCTTTCTGAGAAAACCCATTTTGGCCGCTTGTACCCGCGATCATGGCCTAGCTTTATGACCATAGGTGAGAGTAGGAACAAAGATTGACCGTTAGATTGAGAGCTTTGCCTTCTGGCTCAGCTCTCGTTTCATCACAACGGTGCGGTGAAGCGAATGCAACACCGCCCGCGCCGCTCCGATTCTCCGGCCAATCTCCCACTGAATTGTTCCCTCACTCGAACAAGACCCAGAGGTACTTAAACTCCTTCACTTGGGGTAAGGACTCACTCCAAAGGAAATGCAAAATTTACTTTCATCAGAGAACATAACTTTGGACCACTCAGCAGCAGTCCAGTCCTTTTTGTCTTCAGCCCAGGCGAGACACTTCTGACCCTGTGTCTTGTTCAAGAGTGGCTTGACACAAGGAATGTGACAGCTGAAACCCATGTCTTGCATACGTCTGTGTGTGGTGGTTCTTGAAGCACTGACTCCAGTAGCAGTCCAGTCTTTGTGAATCTCCCCCACATTTTTGAATAGGTTTTGTTTCACACATATATATACTGTGTGTATATATATATATACATACATACATACATATATATGTATATATATATATATATATATATATATATACATACATATATCATTTCCTTTATGGTTACATGGCCTCCTCAGTCCGCTGAGCCACAGCTCACTGTATGTGTGGGTCATGTGTGTGGCACCAGCCAGGCTATAGGAGCACATGCCCCTCAATGCCAAAACTCCCAAAAATCTTTCTCCAGAGTTGGAAACAAAAACTTAAGCCCACATAAAAGTAGATGTGGAAAAAAGGGTCCAGAGCTGTTTCTTACAGGACTATAAAGTTATAAAGCGGCGTAGCATGAAGGACAAACGAGTGGAGCACAGGTCACCTGTGGGAACTTTCCTCGCTGCTCGGCACTATTTACTCTGCTCACTGCTCTGCTTGCTGGGAGATGAAGTTGGCTACTGGGCAAACCCCTTATCACCAGTCTCTGTTGAATGAGATCAGTGGGCAAAGACTCAAACACACACACGCAATCCAGTCTACCCGGCATGGTTTGCCCGACTTCTGAGGCGCATCAGCAGGAGCTGTCATCGTTAATGCCGCTCATCCTGTAGCCCTTTGTTGTTTCTGGAAATAATTACAATTTGTCAACCGTGCTATGCCTCACATTTACAGCTTTAATGTATGTTGAATTTTTTCTTTGAAGTATGTACAGAATTGTATTATTAGAAA
Source organism: Dallia pectoralis (assembly GCA_029465975.1). NCBI lineage: Eukaryota > Metazoa > Chordata > Actinopteri > Esociformes > Umbridae > Dallia > Dallia pectoralis. The sequence goes on from CM055744.1 coordinate 5,045,227, forward strand.
ATCATACCCTCACCCCGTTGCATGCCTACCTTACCAACCATGTAAACTTGTTGTTCATAAAAGTCAGTGCTGATTTTTCAATATGCCTACAGCAGTGTTGGCCGGTGCTTGTATCCAAATTCCGGGTGGTAAAAAGTTTTCGTTTTCTTTACCTATGCGTCTGTAGGTCAGAGTGAAGTGGTCTTCTGAAGTACTTGGTCGTTTTCACAGGGTCGAAAACGTAGTCTTATTTGCGAACTCCCCTCTCCTGATTAACAAAGCTAAGTACTGTTACTGTAATTTTACAGCTCTAAAATATAGTTGAAATCGGCCATTTACATTCACCTTAGCCAAATACATTTAGAATCAGTTTTTCACAATTCCTGATATTTAATTGTAGTAATTTTACCCGTCTTGGGTCACTTCATTTTAAGAACGTGAAATGTCAGAATATTAGTTAAGAAAATTATTTATTTTAGCTTTTCTTCCTTCACAATTCAAATAATAGTAGAGATAATTATTTCTTTTAGCTTTTATTTCTTTCATCACATTTCTGGTGGGTCCGAAGTTATACACTCAATTAGAATTTTGCAGCATTGCCTTTAAATTGCCTGATTTGGGTAAAATGTTTTGGGAAGCTTCCGATAATAAGTTGGGGGATTATTCTCCCATTCCTCCTGACTGAACAGGTTTGCAGGCTTCATTGGTTGCGCACACTTTGTTTTGTTTTCCCCACTCATTTTCTATAGAATTGAGGACAGGGCTTTTTGATGGCCAATCCAAAACATTGACGATCTTAAGCCATTTTGCACAACTTTGGAAGTCTGTTTGGTGTCATTTTCCATCTGGAAGACCCATTCGCGACTAAGATTTAACTTCCTGATATATGTCTTCAAATGTTGCTTTAATCAATTTCACATAATTTTCTTTCAGCAGGAGGCCATATTCTTTCTGAAGTCCACCAGTCCCTATTGCAGCAAAATACACCCAAAACATGATGTTGCCACCCCCATGCTTCATGGTTGGCAGGGGGTTAATTAGCTTCCTAGCTTCCTCTTCTCCAATTATAACAATGGTCATTATAGTCAAACATTTCTATTATTGTTTAATAGGGGTGTGACGAGATCTCGTGTTACGAGATCTTGCGAGATTAAAACGCGACGAGATTTCTCGTCGACGTGAAAAGTTGTCTTGTGAGTTGTAATGTCAGCGTGTATGGAACGCCAAGTGGCTGAAAACGTGACACACTTCAAACATTGTCTAATAAGACGTTCACTGAGCACTTAAACTTTATCACACTGTTAAGTCTATTTTAATTATCTTTTTATGCTTTTATTTGTTTTTATTCTTATGCATGGCATAAATGAAAACCTGTAATGTATACCTTTGGCCAGCGGAGCAAAAAGACCTATATGTTCTAGAGAAAGGCACTGGTTCAATTCCGCCCGCTAAATTGGTGTGGGATTGACAGAAGGCCATCGGAGAGGCGTGTCTCCGTGAGGGACTTTAGACAAGTGAAGCGTGAGGACACGCTCTCCCGTTTGGTGGGGGTAATGTAGTGACCCTGGTGGTAATTTTGTAGATGGCTCTGCCCAGCGTTCTCCCACAGGGGAGCATTAGGTTGCATATGCCGTCACTTCAGCATTACAGATCGTTATAAAATGCATGTATTTTATTTATTTTTTATTTATTTTTATTCTGATAAAAGCATGTATTTTATCATTTTATTATTTTCCTCTGTAAAGCACATTGAATTGCTTCTATGTATGAATTGTGCTATATAAATAAACTTGCTTGTTCAAAACGCCTGTTCTACAACGCACGTTGTCTAATAAGACGTTCAAAACGCCTGTTCTACAACGCACGTTGTCTAATAAGACGTTCAAAACACCTGTTCTACAACGCACGTTGTCTAATAAGACGTTCAGACGTTCGCTTGATCTGTTCAAGTGTATCTACATGTTTTTTGCACTCGCTTACTTCTAGTGTAATGTCATTTTTACACTAGTCGTTTAAGTCTTTAATTATGGACGCTCGTAATTGGTCGGTCTTTCTCAGACACTCGTTGGACTTTGGCACCATTCATTTTTAAGGCTACGGCGCATGCTTATTTTGAGAAGCTGATAGAATCTTTTTCATGACAATTCAAAACATTTGTTTCTGTTTGCACTTGTAGTTTTGAGAGAACAATACTTTGGTTATGGATACACTTACTGTTTGCATTTAATGTGTTATTTCTGTTATTTATATATTTGTTTTATTTATACAGTTTTATATTTTTTTATGTTAGATTTGTGGAAAGGAGTTAGATTTCTCATGTGAAATACAGGGGAGAAGCCAGTCGGTAGTTTATAGCAAAATATTTTGCAGTGTTTGCATGTCCTTTACTGCATAGAATTCATTAAAATAATATTCATTACAAGTTGATTTCAAAATGCACCTAAATTGTTTTGCATTTTGTGATTTTCAGTTGAATGAAAGAGTATTTTCCATTCATATATCATCATTAAGATTTCTTAAAAAATTTGTAAAAATCTCGTCTTGTCTCGTTCTCGTGAACCCAATCTCGTGTCTCGTCTCGTGGAGTAAGCGTCTCGTCACACCCTTATTGTTTAATCAGACCAGTAGGTAGTATTTCTACAAAAAGTATGACTTTTGTACAGTTGCAAACTGTAATCTGGCGTTTTATGGTGGTTTTGGAGCATTGGTTTCAGGTTATGTCAATAAAAGACTTGTTTTACTGTGGATATTGTTACTTTTGTACCTGTTTCCTCCAGTATCGTCTCAGGGTCCATTGCTGTTGTTGTGGAATTACACCAAAGTACGTTAATATCGAGGAGACAGAACACAACCCCTTTCTGAGCGGTATGACAGCTGTGCGTCCCATGGTGTTTTATTATATACACCATAATATATTATTATACTTGCATACTATTGTTGGCTGTGGGGAAACCCTGGTGATCGGGGGCCGGTGATGGTGGACACAGCTGAAGGGGAGGCAGACGGGGCTGCTCCATTGTCTCTCAAATCTGCAGTAAACCTAGTTCAGGTTGTTTAAATGTTGCAGATTGTCGATAGCCTGGGGCAATTTGCATTTGTATTTTGTTATCCGTTTAATCCCCTACCAGACCGAAGCAGCGTCATTTGCTGAGAGCGGTTGCTTACATTTCTCGCCATACAAGCCCTTGGCCTCTTTCACTGCCTTAGAGAAGCTGTTATGAGCCACTCCGAATAGGTCCTTGTCTCTCTTTCTGAATGCATCCTCCTTTTTCCTACCCGCATACATCTAAGTTTAGCTGTCACTGTTGTATAGTAGCCTGGTTTGAGTCTAAATGCTGTTATCCTCCTTATGTTCGAACATGGTGTTTGTTATAGACAATCCATGAGTAGCACAGAAGTCCAATAACAAACGACCGCTCGGGTTTAGATCAGGGAGGCCGTTCCTCCCAATCACGCCTCTCCAGGTGTCTCCATCGATGCCTACATGTGCGTTGAAATCTCCCAGCAGAATGATGGAGTCCCCTACTGGAGCCCTATATAGGACTCCCTTCAGGGTCTCCAAGAAGGCTGAATACTCCGAACTGCTGTTTGGTGCATAAGCACAAACAACAGTCAGAGTTTTCCCCCCCACCACCCTTAGGCGTAGGGAGGCAAACCTCTCATCCACTGGGGTAAACTCCAACACCGCCGTGCTCAGACGTGGGCTCGTGAGTATCCCCACACCAGCCCGCCGCCTCTCACCCTGGGCAACTCCAAAGAAAAACAGAGTCCAACCCCTATCCAGGAGTAAGGTTCCAGAGCCACGGTTGTGCGTAGAGGTAAGTCCCACCAGATCTGGTATCGCTCCACCTCACGCACAAGTTCTGGCTCCTTCCCCCCCATCGAGGTGACGTTCCACGTCCCCAAAGCAAGCTTCTGCCGCCCGGGTCTGATCCGTCGAGACCCCCCACCTTCACTGCCACCCATATGACAGCGCACCCGACCCCTGCGGTTGTTCCTGTGAGTGGTGGGCCCACAGGATGGAGAGGAGAGAGATGCCACGTATCTCGTTCGGGCTGTGCCCGGCTGGGCTCCGTGGCAAACCCGGCCACCAGACTTGAACTCCTTCACTTGGAGTAAGGACTCATTCCCTACCCGGAGTAGGCACTCCACCGGTTTCCTGCTGAGAGTCATGGCCTCAGATTTAGAGGTGCTAACCCTCATCCCAGCCGCTTCACACTCGGCTGCGAACCGATCCAGTGAGTGCTCAAGGTCACCGACCGATGAGGCCATCAGGACCACATCATCCACAAAAAGCAGTGATGTGACCATCAGCCCACCAAACGGGAACCCCTCCCTCCCATGACTACGCCTTGATATCCTGTCCATGAATATTACAAACAGGATTGGTGACAAAGCGCAGCCCTGGCGGAGGCCAACCCCCACCGGGAACGAATCCGACTTACTGCCGAGGACACGGACACAGCTCATGCTTTGAGCGTACAGAGATTGGATGGCCCTGAGAAGAGACCTCCTCACCCCATACTCCCGCAGCACCTCCCACAAAATATCCCGGGGTACCCGGTCATACGCCTTCTCCAGATCCACAAAACACAAGTAGACTGGATGGACATACTCCCAGGCCCCCTCCAGGATCCTTGCGAGAGTAAAGAGCTGGTCCGTGGTTCCCCGGCCAGGACGAAAACCGCATTGTTCCTCTTCAATCTGAGGTTCGACTATTGGCCGAACCCTCCTTTCCAGCACTTTGGAGTACACTTTACCAGGGAGGCTGAGGAGTGTGATACCTCTGTAATTGGCACACACTCTCTGGTCCCCCTTTTTGAAGAGGGGAACCACCACCCCGGTCTGCCACTCCTCTGGCACTGTCCCAGACTTCCATGCAATGTTGAAGAGGCATGTCAACCAAGACAGCCCTTCACCACCCAAAGCTTTTAGCATTTCTGGACGAATCTCATCAGTCCCTGGGGCTTTGCCACTGTGGAGTTGTTTGACTACCTCAGCGACTTCCCCCAGGGAAACTGACGATGACCCTCCATCAGCCTCCAGCTCTGCCTCTATACTAGAGGGCGTGTAGGTCGGATTCAGGAGCTCCTCAAAATGCTCTATCCAGCGCCCGATCACATCATCAGTTGAGGTCAACAGTGTCCCATCCTTACTGTACACAGCTTGGATGGTTCCCCGTTTTCCCCTTCTGAGGTGCCGAACGGTTTTCCAGAAGCATTTTGGTGCCGACCGAAAGTCCTTCTCCATAGCTTCTCCAAACTTCTCCCACACCCGCTGCTTTGCCTCTGACACGGCAGCGGCTGCAGCCCTTCGGGCCTGTCGGTACCCTGCAACTGCCTCCGGAGTCCCCAGGGATAGCATATCCCTGAAGGCCTCCTTCTTCAGTCGGACAGCTTCCCAGACCACCGTGGTCCACCATGGTGTTCTAGGGTTACCACCCCTTGAGGCACCTAGGACCTTGAGACCACAGCTCACCGCCGCAGCTTCAGCAATAGAAGCTTTGAACATTGCCCACTCAGGTTCAATGCCCCCAACCTCCACAGGGATGCCTGAAAAGCTCCGCCGGAGGTGTGAGTTGAAGATCTTTCGGACAGGGGCCTCCTCCAGACGTTCCCAGTTCACCCGCACTACCCGTTTGGGCTTACCTGGTCTGTCCAAAGTCTTTCCCCACCCTCTGATCCAACTCACTACCAGATGGTGATCAGTTGACAGCTCTGCCCCTCTCTTCACCCGAGTGTCTAAAACATGCGGCCTTAGATCAGCCGATACGATCACAAAATCGATCATTGACCTTCGGCCTAGGGCGCTCTGGTACCATGTACACTTATGCGCCTCCTTATGTTCGAACATGGTGTTTGTTATAGCGCCTCCTTATGTTCGAACATGGTGTTTGTTATAAATGGGTTTTCTCAGAAAGGTGGCTGGCCTCTCCCTTAGGGATAGGGTGAGAAGCTCAGTCATCCGAGAGGAACTCGGAGTAGAGCCGCTGCTCCTTTGCATAGAAAGGAGCCAGTTGAGGTGGTTCGGGCATCTTGTTCGAATGCCACCTGGGCGCCTCCCTAGAGAGGTGTTCCAGGCACGTCCAGCTGGGAGGAGACCTCGGGGGAGACCCAGGACTAGGTGGAGAGATTATATCTCCACACTGGCCTGGGAACGCCTCGGGATTCCCCAGTCAGAGCTGGCTAATGTTGCCCGGGAAAGGGAAGTTTGGGGTCCCCTGCTAGAGCTGCTACCCCCGCGACCCGACCCCGGATAAGCGGTTGAAGATGAGATGAGATGCTGTTATCCTCACAGAAGCTGATATATGAAGCATCAGTATATTCATCAAGGTTGTCTGTGGCAGCCCTGAAAATATCCCAATCAGTACAGTCCAAACAATTACAAGTCTCTTTGGCTTCACTGCTCTACTTTTTTACACAAACATAAAACAAACTGAGAAAGGCGAAAAACACCAACTTGTAAAAATAATTTTGCGCATATACAGCGACTTTTGAAAACCATTACAACAACAGCAAAAACACTTTCAAATGCATAACTCTCATCTCAATACAATCTGTGAACTGGAAACAACAACCAACAAATGTGAATCCCAATGTAAACCAGCTGTGACCGACTGCTAACCGAGCCCACTAGGAACCGTGACAGTACCCCATTCTTAAGGTGCGGCTGCCAGACACGCTACGCCTTAAAAAAAAATGAATGGGGGAGGGCGGAGAAACCACCGAGGAGGTGGGGACCAGGTGGTCTCCTCAGCAGCTGTCTCTGCCGCGGAGGCAGCTTCTCAGTTCTTCTTCCCTTTCTGACCGGCATAAGGGAGGCCGGCAGAGGGGGCAGGGCTATACAATGGCTTGCAGTTAATAAAAAACGATTCCAGTACAGGAGAACAATACGGTGAGATGACTGTTACGTTGTTGCCAAAATTGTATAATCTACAGGGCAAGAGAAGCGTGTTTCCTTCAGGTCCGCGTCCTCCTACCACCACGCATAAAGCAAACCTGCTTTTAAGTCAATCGTTTACTTATCCACTTTTGATGTTAAACAAATACAATTTAACCCCAAAGAAACAAAAAAAGTGTTTTCTAAAGTAGTTACACTTTTTTATTTATTTTAATTTTTTATTAACATTTCTAAAGTAGTTACACTTGAAGACTGCCGCGTCTCCGGTTACGAGAACTCCTCTCTCCTGTTGCATCATGGGATAGTAAAGTGTATGCACACTTCAGAATCTTGCTGGAAGTAGTAGGTCATCCGGGTACTTTTCGCATACTGTTTTTCGAATACTATGATTTCGGACGTACTACTCTGCTCGTGTACTGTTTTTCGCATACGATAAGGTATGGAAGTACGCGATTTCAGACGCAGCCATTGTCAGAGTCGTGGCTGCCCTTGATTGCGCCATCTTGATTTATTTATTTTGGTGTAATTAGAATTATTTATTATTGTCACGTGAAGGTAAATTATTTTTTTTGTTTATTTAAAGTACGATTGGTTGAATATGAATATGTTATTAAAGATGAAAATATTTACGTTCATTTTGTGTTGTTTTTGTATTACCACTGCAAACCTTAAATGTTTACGACATACCTCAGATGTTCATACTTAAGATTTACTGATGTGTGTCCTTACCTCCTACATCTACTGAAAGACATTGTTCAGTACATTCAAATCTTTTTCAAATGTCACGGCTAGCAAAATATACTTTTAAAAAAAATATGAATGGGCATTATGTTGTATTTTTTTATTTTGTTTCACAACAATTAATTTGCTTTGCCATTTCAGCCAGAAATCCAGAATGGTAATTGGCCAGTGATGCCTCATCTGAACTGGGATTACTCCAATTACATCTATTTTAATACCTCTCTATATAATATTCAGGTATTTTAGTCAGATATGCAGATCATTGTACTTCCACCAACCACCCTTGCATCCACCTATTAGATTCTGCATTTCCTGTTGTGGGTGGATCAGTACTGCATACCTTGCTCATTGCCAATGGAGATTGCTATTAATTGTTTTTAACCGATGTTGGCGGTAGGGTATGTGATTGCATTGAGTTACCCCAGAGGAGCAAAACCAAATGCGAGACATTGCTTGTACATTGTTGTGCGTTTTCCCCTCATATATAAATGACATTGTCAGCTTGAACTCACCAGAAATGATTTGGGTGAATACAAAAGCGCATCAGAAAACGTCAAATTTCTATTAGTCAGCAGGTGATATGATGGTTAGATCTTTCTCTCAAAACACAATCTCAGTACAAAACGAGAGCTATGTAAACAAATGCCATGCTATGGCAGACCAATCAGAAGTCACCCTTCTGCATCATCTCACCCAATCTTGACTCACTGAAAGGCCTCTAGGAGTGTTTTTGTCTTTCCCCCTAGATAACATTTTTTCTTTTTTTTTCAAAATTGAACAATTGTCATTTGTATTTAGAGGCTGCATATGACTTTGTTATGAAAGCACAAAAGTGCACATGTTAAAGATGCCATTTTTGCGATTGTCAACTCAGACTCAATTCCTATTGAGCACATGGGACAACTCAGACTCAATTCCTATTGAGCACAGGGGACTCGACTCAGACTCAATTCCTATTGAGCACAGGGGACTCAACTCAGACTCAATTCCTATTGAGCACAGGGGACTCGACTCAGACTCAATTCCTATTGAGCACAGGGGACAACTCAGACTCAATTCCTATTGAGCACAGGGGACTCAACTCAGACTCAATTCCTATTGAGCACAGGGGACAACTCAGACTCAATTCCTATTGAGCACAGGGGACTCGACTCAGACTCAATTCCTATTGAGCACAGGGGACTCGACTCAGACTCAATTCCTATTGAGCACAGGGGACTCGACTCAGACTCAATTCCTATTGAGCACAGGGGACAACTCAGACTCAATTCCTATTGAGCACAGGGGACTCAACTCAGACTCAATTCCTATTGAGCACAGGGGACTCAACTCAGACTCAAGGTTTATTTTCTCCAACATATCACAGATTTCTTCAAGCAGCCACAGTGCAAGCTACATTATGTCCTGTACAAAAGCATCCATACTTTCAACATGACATAGTGTGCATGCCCAGGAAGCTGTGTGAAAGGCGTATACCAGGAGTCACTAATTTGCACACCGCGATTTGGGTCAGGACCCAGGCGGTGTCTTATCTGGACCAGGACCTATAATCTATAAATTATTAAGAATAAATAGAGACGGAAAAATTTCCATTTCTACCGGAACAACTTTTTTGGCCTTTGTGGTACTAGTTTAGTGTCCCAGGTAACTTAGACCTATTGCTGCGTGAAAATGTGTTCATCTGTGTGCTTGTGTAAACTATTACTGGCTACAACTTGTGACTAGAGCTCAAAGGCTTCTGACATGTACTTCCACCTTAAACTCAAGGTCAGAATATAAGAACGGTGCATACAACTGAGATAAGTGTGGACTTCGGAAAGAATCAACCTCAAAATGTTTTATTCACCATGCCAACGATGACGCTCTGATGAAATACTAATACAAAAGAAAGTGAGAGAAAGCAGGAGAAAGGCAAAGCGAGTAAGGTGCCCCTTTTTTCTGATAACACACGCGTCTGTTGATTTATTTTCTATCCTCTCCAACATGTTTTGGGATAAAGTCATCAAGATGACACCTTATGCAATCACTCTCCCTTCATGAGGCTTGTTCTTTCACTTTTGTGAGCAGCAGATATCATCCCCCTCACTGATTTGTGGGGAACAGATGCCACAGCATGGATTAAATGCTCTTCCTCATGGATTCGCTGGGGCATGGCACACTCCTCTTCTGCTGTGCGGCACTATCCCTCTGACGAACACAAATAGCTTGGTGTAAAAGTGCCCGTGCTTGTCCCTTTAAAAATGACTTAAGCTTTAACCTCCCTAGCCCCCGGTCTCATAGTAGATGGGTCACTCATTAGGACAGGTAGAGATTGTAAAGAAGTGTTCATTTCAAAACAACCTTAATCGGTACATTTTGTATTCCTCTTCTTCCGCCTCTCAGCGTGTAATCCAGCGTTCGAGAACCGATCGCTGCACACAAACAGACAGCCGCTGCTCATCCCTGCAGTTCAAACATAGCTAGAAGACGGCGCCTTGGAGGGAGGATTATGGGGATGCAGGAAGAAGTGTCGATCTGATTTCTCTGTGCATAGCTGGATCGCAGCAGACCTGTCGCCTGGGCTGATATTGCCCAGCCTCCAGGTCAATAGAGTGGGGTCCCTGGGCTCAGCAAAAAACACCTACTCCAGTCCAGGCACGCCTGGCATTGCTTGTCACTGTCAGTACTGCGGGGACACAGTGACAGCACACAAGCTCCTACTGCTTAACACTCCACATCAAAGAAGCACTCTCTAAAGGGTCAGGGCAAGAGCCAAACTTCTGGCATTTATAAAAAACAACACACTGGGAACGTTGGCTGTTCTAACAACTTGACCCAGGTATACTGTAGTGCAGACAGGGCAAAGCTATTAATTTTGCAGATAATTTTTTTGGTCAGCACTAAAGACGATTATATGGCCAGAATATTGAGACAAAATTGTTCTTTGATATCGCTGATGATAACATTAATTGTCATCATACTTCTTTGGGAATATATTTTTTGGAATACCAACCCCATTTGTGAAGACACTCCCAATAAATAAATGATTAACATTCTGCAAAACTAAAACATTTACACTTGAAATGTTCAAAATGATTCAATTTATAATCAAATTACCCATCAAAATGTACCAGTATAGTATATTTTATATAATGTTTTACATAATTTATAAACATTTAAAAAAGTTTTAGAGTGGTGTTGGATGGCCCATAGATGAGGAGATTGTTCCTGATAATGTTCAATCTTTAGACTGAATGTTAAATGAATTTGAGTCACTGGCACTTATTGTAAAACTTAGGTGATAACCCTGCTGTCATGGATGAAAGTCCTTAAATAATGATCGCAACCTCATCATACCCAGCATCCAAATAGCTCATTAATTCTCTTTTAAAATAAATTTGAATTACAATATACAATATAAGTACAGTATAGTTAATCTATATGTCACGAACCAAGGTGTAGTGCAGAGAAAGCCAGACTCGGAGCATATATAACCGTTTAAAACCAGGTTTATTTTAAATTAAAACAAAACTTAAAGGGCGAAACATTAACTGGTTTTAGATTATATTGCGTTAAAAATGGCGGCTTATAAAATACATTTAAACCGCAGCAACATGTAATACCACTCACCAAAATATTCCACAAAGTAACGTGACATATAGACAATAACCAACACCGTGCACCAAGACCCAGTGACTTTTATAACTAATATAATCACCCAAATCCAAACCAGCTGTGACACTCCACTAAACCCAAATGCTCAACAGGTGACTTCAATCTGTATATACATTTGTAAAAGATCTGCGACGCCCTCCTAGCCTACACTGTAAAAAAAAAACATAATTTTACAGTAAATTACTCTAAATTTTCACAGTAGTTTTTCTGTTTTTATTAAATAGTAGAAAAAACAGTAAAATTACAGAAATTATCTGTAAATGAACAACCAGCCTGTTATTTTACGTGTTATGCCAATAATGACAAGCTACAGTTATTTCTCATTTTTTTCCAGAGATTTACTGTAATAATTATGATATTTGCCTGTTATTAAATGTTTTGCTCGTTATATAATGGTTTATCTCCATACTGACAATTTAAGTATTTTTTTTATTTTAAGGTACCATCATTTCCGGACTATAGAGCGCACCTGAATATAAGCCGCACCCACTGAAGTTTAAAACAAATATTATTTTGAACATAAATAAGCCACACTGGTCTTTAAGCGTACATTTAACGGTACATTGAAACAAATGAACTTTACACAGGCTTTAACGAAACACGGGTTGCAACAAAAATAATTACGCTTTAACGAAACAGTTTCACCACCGTCAGAGGTAGTTTTATTCATTTAAATGAATATGCTTAAAATGTGTGTCTTAAGTGCTGTTGAGTTGTTATAGTAATTGTCTCTTAAAACAAAAATATGTTTGTTAAGTACACGTGAAACGGTATAGAAAATGAACGAGAGTGAATATTCTACATTTAACAGCATATTTGTGTACTAAGAATCACATATATTAAAACTCTAAATACTTATGAGTACATATAATAAAGTATTACAAACAGTATAGGTTATAATTAATTTATTGTAAATCTAGTTTTTTATTACTGTTATTCATATTTTTAAATCCAAACGCTTGCTTTGGCAATATGTACAGTGTAAAAGCCATTTTTGAATTTGAATGTGTATGATTGGCCAATGTGGCTGTCATCCAGCAAACTGGCCAATGAGCACTGAGCGCGCCTTAATTTGAAAGTACGTAGGTTTGAAGGCTGCACGACTTTAGATACTCTGTCCCTAATGAATTACGTGGATCATTATCTGGAATATTTAACATCTGCATGCCAAATTATTATTTGAGTACATTTTAGTTCCGGGATTTCAACGGAGAACAAAATAAAAATGGGAATATGGACACAGTAGAAGAATCAGGATCTGTTTGCTCTCCTAGCATGAACTTCACGTTATAACTGCTATCCTGCTGGCGATATCAGGTATGAAAACATGTCATTGTTATTTTGCTAAGTTAATAACCTAACGTAGTGTTTGTGTTCATATCCATCATTTTGACTGTAACGTTGTCAGACTGTTATTTTAGCTAAATCCGTGAGTAATTAACGTTAACTTATGTTACAGGTAACTTAATGTGGTAACGTTCGTTATCTAACATTAGCTTGTTAAACTCGGCATGATTCATGTTAGCAAACACAACGTTAATATTGAGTGTGGTTTTAGTCGAGATGGTTTGCTTATTCTGTTTACAGGCAGCAAATATATATACACTGTAAAAAATTGCTGTAAATTTACAGCCTATTTCCAACAGTAATTTACTGTGTCTTGGTAATACAGGCAATTACTGTATATATAAATGCATTGTGGGAAATATGATCCGGTCTAGCGTCTACTCATGCGGCAACAGTATTTTACTGTAATTTGCATTGCATCACGGGAGATTAAAATATCTGAGGGCATAGCGCCATTAGTGATTTGAATCGTTGTAAGATGCTAATTAATTAGTGCGGTGGCTGTACTATTATAATTTTAACACTTTTTTACAGCAACCTAAATCCCATGTATCTTACTTTGGCTTCACTATATGGATAAATGTTTGCAGATTGTTTTGACGACATTAGCAGGCATGTTTTCTCTCTCAACTAACTTTAGAGGGGGCAACACAAGTATTAAGAAAGCCAGAAATGGTATTATGTCGTTTACTTTTTAACTTGACTGGTTGGCGTTTTTTATTTGAATGCAGCTGATTCTAATTCGACGTAATTATCGGCGACATCTCGCGGAACGTCCGCGAAAGATTGCGCCATTTTTCGACCACTGATTCCGTCTCAACGTTTGGTAAGTCACGCAGATAAATTGGATATTTTCCTGACAGCTAATGCTTGTTGGTTTCACTGTACTCGTGTGCCGGTTTTATATAATGCTTGTTGGTTTCACTGTACTCGTGTGCCGGTTTTATATAATGCTTGTTGGTTTCACTGTACTCGTGTGCCGGTTTTATATAATGCTTGTTGGTTTCACTGTACTAGTGTGCAGGTTTTATATAATGCTTGTTGGTTTCACTGTACTCGTGTGCCCGTTTTATATAATGCTTGTTGGTTTCACTGTACTCGTGTGCCGGTTTTAAATAGTTTGTTTTCTTTTATTCAACAGTATGATGTTAAAAACAGAAACATTGATGCTGGAACCTGAGGCTCAAACTAACAAGTGAGTTATCCACACGCGTCACTGCATGTCCTGTGGTAAAAATTGTAAGGACTTTAACTGACTTATTCTGTGCATTTATATTCACAATGTTTCCCTGTCAACTACATATTCATACACCAGGCACATGCGAATCCACAGAAACATTCCAAGTTGCACTTCCACCAAATGTGCAGCTTTTAAAACGCACCAATTAAGACACCATGTAGAATAAATCCCTGTTGTTGATCCTAGATTGTGTCGTGCTGATCTAAGTTTAGTATGCCATGTGGATTTCTGCAGTGTTTGGTGTAATGATATGAAGAGTTTGTTCTTTCATTTGAAAATCCATATTACTGAAGACACTGCAGTTACTTGTCCATTCAGGCAATGCAACAAAGAGATACTCTTTTATCTTTCAAGCAGATGTAAGTTAGACCAATACATTTTTCCAATGAAACATACTTCCACCATTAATTTTACATTTAGGCTTCGGTATATATAGCAGGGGTCCTTTGGTGATATCCTGTGCGTTTCTGTACTCCCATGTCTGCTTAATGCTCAAGTCTGAAACAATGTCTTTGTGCCTTTCTTTGATCTATTTAAATATTGTTTGGTTTCAGGTGAAGCTGAGCAGTGGATGGTCAGAATAGAATAACAGGTGGCTGGTAAACATCATTCACCACTGTCTTTGCAAGTTACTTCAACATCGAATATGAAGAGGCTGCGTGTACACTTGAGTTCATCCAAAGGTAAGAGGGGCAAATGTCTGCTGTGTCTTTGGCTATTGTGATTGCTGTGATCAGTAGCTCTTTTGGTTGGTCCACAAAAACATCCTCATCTATTGGTGGGCACAAGGTGCACTGCTATAGCTGATTGGTGCTTGTTTCTTTGTGTCTTTCAGGTAATTCATTGACATAAATCCTGAGCATGGATCCAAAGCCAGCAGCAAAAAAGTGGCATCCAGCAAGACTAGAAGACCAATCCAGAAGAAGCAGGTTGGACTAATTGATGAGTGCATACACACATTGTCTATTTTTTTTTCAATCAGGCCAATAAATCTGTTATATCATGACATCTTTAAAACAATTGTACAAAATAAACAAGTAATTTTGATGATATTCTTGGTTATGTTTTTCTTTCCTGATTATTAAGTGATGATTTTCTTGTAAAATTCTCAATCTTATTCTTTGATGCAATTGATTTTGTAAGATTCCACCAGTAGTGATTGCCAGGAACACATCTGCCAGTAATTTGCTGTAAATCCAGTTATGAACAGTATGCTGTTTTATTACAGTAACAAATTACAGTAACTGCCAGGGAACACAGCTGCCAGTAATATACTGTAAAATCAAATAAATACAGTAAGAGCTTGTATTTATTTATTACAGTAAAGGTCTGTAAATTCTAATTACAGCAAGAGATGTACAAATTACAGTAACTGCCAGGGAACACAGCTGCCAGTAATATACTGTAAATTCAAATAAATACAGAAAGAGCTTGTATTTATTTAATACAGTAAATTTCTGTAAATTCTAATTACAGCAATAGCTGTAAAAATTACAGTAACTGCCAGGGAACACAGCTGCCAGTAATTTACTGTAAAATTTACAGTGAATTTTTTACAGTGTATTATACAATTAACGTTATGTTACTAACATTACAGACACTTGTTGCTGAGTCAACCTAATGTACAGCTCAGTAATAGTGTTAACTTTTCGTTACGTTGTAATAACGAAATTGTTCCTGCTTGTGTAATAACGGTAGCAGTTTTGGTGAGTGCACGGTAACAGCCTTACTGCCTTCTGAAAATATTAAATTATATGTTATAATGCAGCCTAACTTCTGGTCACAATGTGTGTTTGAGAGAGAGAGAGAGATATGACTGACTGGTCTAGTCTAGTGTGATATTATGCTCATTAGAACTAACTGGAATCTTTTTGTGTCAGTCCCCTGCCGCCTTGTTAGCTTCAGATGGTCAGATGTGACTATTTCACACTAGATAGATTGATAGATAGATACTTCATTGATATGGGGAATTGCAGTGTAGCTGCAGCATTACACACAGTAACAACACAATAAAGTAAAAATAAAGTAAAAATATCAGTTGCAGTGAACAGTTAACAGCTTGTTATAACATCCAAAATGTTAACACACAACATTGTGTAACTGTGAGGATTTAGGCTAATCTCGTTCTTGTTTAATTGATATTTAATTTACTTAACCCTAACAAACTGTTCATATCCAATGCCCTCACAGGTCCAAGAAACCCGGTCCAAGAAAGTCCTGATAAAAATATATCTATACCACCTTTTTGAACTACAGGCCTGTCCCCCTGCTGTCAAAACGGGTACATTTTCACCTGAACAGTATGTGAGGGTAACGAACAGTTTAAGTTTCAATTCATGTAAATTCATGTTAAGTTCTATGTTCGTGTTTACATAAATTCACTAATATTAATGTAATTCCAGAGAGATGCTCATCAAGGCAAGGTGGTGATTGCCAAAGGGAAAAAGTAAGTTAAAAATGATATAGCCTATACTACAGAACATTTTAATTTTAATGTTTAAGAGGTATTTATATGAATTATACTATTTGCCTAATGAATCCTGATCAGTCTGAGAGACTGAATGAGGTTGAATGCTTATCATATGTACCATCCTTATCTCTTATCTGGTGTTCCTTATCTAGTTGAGTGTAAATAATTAGGGCTCCCTCATGAGTTTCCTCGTGGGTTGGCACCCTGGTAGAGCCTGCCATCATTGTGTGAATGGGTGATTGATATGTGACATGTGATATGACATGTATTGTAGAGTGCTTTGAGTGGTTGATTATTCTAGAAAAGCACTATATATGCAAGAACAATCCATTTACCATATTCTTCACTGTGTCCATCTGTACTTCACACAGCAAAGAACCTGTCATTGTGCATCACCTGTGTGATAACGAGAAGGCTGAAGAACCAGGAGTGACAAGATATTACCGGCTGCTGGGGTGCAGCATTTAACCCAGGGACAGGTAAGCAAGCCGAGGCAAAAACATACAGAGAATGAAACCAAGTTCACATCAGTCATAATAAGAATATTATATAAGAATGAATGTATGTGTGAGGCTGTTCATTAATATTTTTGCATATGTCTCCAATAGTAAACTGACTAATAGTCTTTGTTTGTCTGTGTGTTTTCCCCTCATGAACCAGACATTTTGGAAATGAAAGGTCTCCTGCCACAAGAACTTAGGAGCCAGTGAGTATTCATGTTATCCTGACATAAAGACTGTGAATGTATAATGTGCATACTAGTGGCCATATCACTGCCAGTTTGTCAGCACAAAGACAAACAATATTGTACTCGTCTATATGCTGTGTAACCAGTGGTGCCAAATAGTTAACAATGGTTAAACAACTTTCTTCAAACATGAAAATGTACATAGTGGCACAAACATGAATTCCATTCCACACATAAACATGTTTTCTATGACTTTTCCATCATGCTGATCAGTAGTATTTGTAACACAATGGGAGTGCACAGTAATGTATGTTATCCAGGAAATAGCTTTGCAGTCCAATGGCCACTTTAACTAACCCTAACCGATTTTAACATCCTTTCTGGGTAAAAACCTCTAACTTTAAAAAGGTAGCTCACTTCAAAGGTCCAGACAAGCCACATTGACCTGAAAAGTTGTCATTTACACCATGTGTTTAGCAGAAGTCTTCAATGTAGCTTCTTAGCTGGGAGTTGTGTTAATGTACACACTGCTTGATTTGTGTGTGTGGGTTTGCTTGACCACAGTGCAGAGCTAAGAACCTGAGGATTCTTGAGTTGTTTTTTTGCATTTAAAACGTAGTCACTATTTTCTGCAGTTGTTTGGGAAAATGCTACAACACTGATTTCCTGTAAAAGTCCAGTAGTGTTAATTTAAAATGAACTATAAATAAAATCCTACTTCTTACAATAAAGACCTTTCTGTAATATATTTATCTCTGTGTGTGTCCTCTCCAGGAGCAGATCCAGGCGATTACTGGCCATTTGGAAGAAGTCTGATATTTCTGCTGTGTTGCACCTCTGTGACAGATTTATTGACCTTGTGTGGTATGTTTTAATTTTACTTAATAATTCACTGTATAGTTAGGATTCTTAAATGCTATTAGAACTACCTTATACAGAGCCCCCAAGGGTTAAGAGAATGAAGAAGAAGAAGACCATAACTCCCTGAGCTCAACAGCACAATTTGTTGCTTCCTCCATCCATTTCAAAGGGAAAGTCTTGACATCCTTTTGATAGAAATGCTTACAGACACACATGTTACACACATGGAGAAGTACAATTGTTCGTTTTTCAGTTTCTCCCCCCTAAAGAACTGTTTGTGAATAATGTGTTGATATTGTACATTTACATCTGAATACATTTAATAAAATCATTTTAGAATCAATAGTGATGTTGACTTAATTTGTAGTTTCCTACGACATTTCCTACGACATTTCATAATGTATATATTTTGTATTGCTTGAGTATGTTTTCAGTTGACGACATTCACAGTAATTTTGAAGATCATATGTTGGTGTCTGAACTTAATAATTTAGCGAATAACTGTAAAATAATCGTATTTTCCTGCAGAATTTTTAGGATTGTTCCATTATTGAAGGTGAATAATCATAATTCTTTAAAATCTGTAAAGTAATAGTATTTACCTGCAATATTTTTACAATTGTCCATTTATTGAAGGTGATTGATCATAATTATTTGGGGAAAATCTGTGAAATAACAGTATTTACCTTCCGAATTTTTAGGATTTTTCCTTTATTGAAGGTGAATAAAACATAATTATTTGGGAAAAATCTGTAAAATAATTGTATTTATCTGAAATATTTTTACAATTGTCCATTTATTGAAGGTGATTGATCATAATTATTTGGGGAAAATCTGTAAAATAACAGTATTTATCTGGAGAATTTTTACGATTATCCGTGTATTGAAGGTGATTAATTATTATTATTTGGGGAAAATCTGTAAAATAACAGTATTTATCTGCAGAATTTTTACGATTATCCGTGTATTGAAGGTGATTAATTATTATTATTTGGGGAAAATCTGTAAAATAATGGTATTTTCTTGTAGAAATTTTAGGATTCTCCCTTTATTGAAAGGGATTGATCATAATTATTTTGGGAAAAATCTGTAAAATAATGGTATTTTTCTGTAAACATTTTAATAAAATTTTCCGTTAATTTAATGTTTTTACACATTGTTTGATTTAGGGTATTTTACTTTAATTTTACGGTCAACGTTTGGCAGCCGTAGCTGCCAGTCATTGACCGTTTTTTTACGATTTTTTTTTTACAGTGTACTAGATGTTCTCAGTCGCTTTGGATAATTATTTATATGATTATATTATATCATTGCATGATTATGGAGAAAAGAAGGAAACTTGTTTTGTATTCCAGCCTGCACAGAATGTTCCTGTTTCATTGTTCTTTGTGTTTGTTGTGTTGAGTTGCAATCCTCTCCTTCATTTGTTCTTCTCTACTAATTACTCTGCCAGTCTCGCCTCTACCTGAATAAAAAAAGTCTAGACAAAAGAAAATGTTTAAGTACAGCACTTTCTGAGAGTACCCAGTACAGCATCCTATTTTGAGCATAGTAGGAAATTGACTTCCATGTTAACATTTCTTTCTTCAGAAGTTTTTTTTCACACTGTCCAGAAAAGTGGATGAAAAATGGTATATGATCACACAGTACAAAAGGAAAATACTGATTTGAGAAAAAGCAAAATACTTTTGTTTCGTCTAGCCACTGTTAAATCAGTTACAAAAATGAATAGGAGGACATTTTGAATCCCTTATATTACTGATATATAGAGACACCCTGAAAACTGTTCCTATATCCTATATTTATCCTATCCTATATCTGTCTCAGTGTGCACTGGAGGACCCTTTGTTCTGAGTGCCATTAAATCTAGTCAGATTATTACCCAACTTGTGCATCCCTTTTGGTGGCAAACCAGAGAGCATAGAGGTTGTAGCATCTTGTATGGTATTGTGCAGCTCACTTGGTAAAAGCATTGCGGGTTGTGGGTTTATTTCTCAAGGGGTGATCTAAAACTATGAAAACAAATTATTGTACTCAAATGCACGTTACTCATTACAAAATGTAAATGTAGATGTCATTGACAGGCAGCAATTGCCATATGCCTTGATTTGTCTGAGACATAGGTGGATGAAACATCCAGGGAGGGGATTTATCCTACACAAAGGTGTTGGCCCATGGTCCTTGTTTGGGGACAGTTCATCGCTTTCATCCTGGAGAGTTTGACCCACTGGTCGTGGTAGTCGTGACGATGAAGGTGGTGGCATGTGTCAGACCAGCCAAACGTCTTGCAATCGCTCAGTCGGCAGCTGTGAAAGACATGAGGAAGAAAAACCTCTATGTTGAATCATTCATTTACATTGGTGATGTCCTGGTAATGTCATGCTCATAGAAGAGATTATGCAAAAGAGATCTTCCACTTCATTCCAGTTACTGCTGACACGATCTGTGAAATATTCTAAAATAGACAGAAAGCCATCATTGATCACATGCTCATTAAATTGAAAGATAAACATCCCTTACCTGGCTAAATAATAAGCTGATAACTACAATACATTCTCAGCACTAAGCTTCAACCGCATCGTAAGCTTTTGATCAATTGTATATGATCAATGAAGTGTTTAAAGAGAAAGCCTCGTTTAGATCATTCCTTCTGAGGACGGTTTAAACATTGTCTTTCAATTCCTTGAAATATTCTGAGTAATAATAGAGTGTTTCAGAATACAGCAGAGGGATATTTTAGAAGAATGGCTCAAGAAACCAAATAACCCTAAAAATACTTCTCTTAACCAGATGAGGGGGTCAAAAAGGTTTGGTTCTAGAATGTCTGGTTGTCATTTCTATCAGTAGTTTAATTGAAGTGCAGATTGGTTGGCTTGCAACATTTTGTTAAATATATTCAATGGGTAGGAATACAACCGTTTCGTATACTGGATAATTAAGTAGGAAAACTGTATAATCGAGGGAGAAGGCTGCTCTGTTTATTGGAAAGCATCAGATAGATTTTTGAGCATTACAACCAGTTGCCAGTCAAGATGAATACCACAGCGTTTATAACAGTCAGACGTTATCAGAATGAAGACCGCAGGATGTTGGAGTGTTCACCTACAACAAGTATATACACAAATGCTGTCTTTCCCAAACTAACTAATTGTGAGAAAACATTGTTTATATAATGAATGCCCTATGAATACTTAATAATTAATGCGCATGCTATATTCTACAATTTAAAAGTGCCCTGTTGGTGATTACTGAAAATGTGATGGACATCAAACAATAGAGCTGAATATTTTAGTAGTTTGGAACACTATAATGTTAGTGCCTACAAACATCATGTAGATCCTCTCTACAAAGTAATGCTCATGACATTCTAGTAATTAGTTTTTGTCTGCTGCCAGGATCGTTTTGCTCCCGTAGAGATACAACTGTTGAATGTGCTGTCATGAAAAGCACTTACTGAATGAAATACAATACCATTCCTTTGTTGGCTCTGCAATAAAACTACCATTGCTATTGTTACATTTTGTAGGCTCAGTAAGTAATAGGGCATGCGAGGTAGTGGTATGTATTGCCTTGATGTGTTGTACCTATGAACAGCTCTAAGCCGTTGGTATATTGGGCATAAATCATGTCAAAAGTAACTGGAAGGTAAAACAGAACAGGTAACGAGGAACAACTGGTAGCACGGAACAGGGTAACGCTGGAAACGAATGTAACGACAAACGATCTGGAACGGTAGAACAGGAACCAGAGTCATATAAAGACCAGGAAATAATGACACATAGGTAAAATCAGTGTGTGACATATGACTTCTGTTGCTATCAATTTTCAATAAACCTGAGCGGAATTCTCCCTTGATTCAACACGAGTCTTACATTATTGTATCTCCATTTACGAAATGGTTGATTTTCAACATCTTGGATTTTTCTGTGATATTTTTGTTCAACCCCTTGAATTAAACCTGAAAGTTTCTTTCATTTCCGATTACTTGTGGTGGAGTACAGTGCCACAATTATGAAGATTTTGTAAGTGTCGAAATTTTTTCTGAAACTAACTGTATATACCACATCCAATCAGCATGTAGGATTCAAAGCAACCAGATTTTAATACACACTTCATTATAAGATTGGGAGTTCCTCTTATTAGTGTTGCAATTACAGGACTCTATAATTTAAAAATACTTATTAATATTCACCTACAGATATTTCGGCCTATTTATAATTAATTTATGTTACTTTTACATGTACTATACTTTTGGAACTTATGAAAAATATTTGGATAAAGAGCATTGGGTTTGAAACAGCATTGGGTTACATTGGAAAATATTTGAGTAAGTTGGCCAGATGATAATTGACTGCAAAAAAAAATCTATTTGCAAAAAATGACTAAGGTATTATATATATCACTATTTGCTCTATCTTGGCCAGGTCACCGTTGCAAATAAGAATTTGTTCTCAGTCGGCCTATTTGGTTAAATTAAGGTTAAATAAAAAACACAACACACAAAATATTCTGTATGATATTACCAATCTAATCGAGGTCCAAATATTTCTATTGCCTGGGACACTAGGCAAGCTTTGTAAAAAGTGTATAGACAATAGCGATGAAACATAATCTGATTGTTAGATAAGACTCATGTTTTATTCACTTGGACAGGATAAGATCCACTTCTCCTAATAGATTAAAGGTTTGGTAACATTTTTTTGCTGTGGTTTCTTATCAGTCCACACTTCCAGCTCTCTTTCTGATGTTCTGGGTTGACAAAGCTTGCTGAGTTACTAACCCAGCTTTCTGGAATAACCCTCACGTTTTTGACTCTTTCACAACTTTCACAGTTGATATTCATTTAACACTCATAGGCGTAATCCTATATGGGGGGACAGGGGGACACGCCCTGGACTTTGACTAGGCCCGGCCCAAAGCAATCGGCACGTGAAAACTTTTTAAAAGTAAAAGCACAACATATTGCGGATCCACAGCCGAGCGCACTAACCACTACTCCAAACAGGGATATCCCAATTGGAGGGGCGAGTAGCAGCCATTTGTTATAAGTCACCTTAACCTGGAGCCATTTTGCAGTACATATTTTTTCAGTTTGACTGGGATTTCAGTTACCGGACCTCATGAGGAGCCTAAGGCAGTGGTGGAGAGGTACAGTTAAATAAAGTTGAAACGTTCTATTACTGCTGGTTAGTGGGTGTCAGATATTGTTATGTGGAATTGTGGGGGAGGCACTTCGACATTGTGGCATACTCATAAATCCCCGGCTGAGCTCCGCTGCATTGGAGTAGGTGGACGAGAGGGTTGCCTCCCTCTGCATATGGTGGCCTTTGACTATTGTTTGTGCATATGCACCAAACAGCAGCTTGGAGTTTTCTCCTTTCTTGGAGACCCTGAGATGAGTCCTACACGGGGCTCCAGTAGGGGACTCCGTTCTGCTGAGCGACATCATCGCCCACGTGGGCAATGATGGAGACCCCTGGAGAGGCATGATTGGGAGGAACGGCCTCCCTGATCTAAACCCGAGCGGTCGTTTGTTGTTGGACTTCTGTGCTAGTCATGGATTATCTGTAACAAACTCTACGTTCAAACATAAGGATGCTCACGTGTACGTGGGACCAGAGCACCCTAGGCTGAAGGTTGATTTTTTAATGGTATTGTCTGATCTGAGGCTGCATGTTTTGGACACTCGGGTAGTGAGGGGCGAAGCTGTCACAAGATAACCATCTGGAGGTGTGTTTGATCTGAGGGTGGGGGAAGACCCTGGAGAGACCTGGTAAGGCCCAACGTGTAGTGCAGGTGAACTGGAAACGTTGGGAAGAGGCCCATGTCAGAGAGATCTTCAACTCACAACTCTGGCGGCCGTGGCCGAGAAAAAGCAGCAGGTGTGGGAGATGTTCGGAGAGCCTATGGAGAAGGACTTTCGGTCGGCACCAAAGTGCTTCTGGAAAACAGTTTGGTACCTCAGAAGGGGGAACTGAGTACAAGCTGAGTACAGTAAGGATGGGACACTGTTGACTTTCTCGCCCTCTATTACAGAGGCAGAGCTGGAGGCTAATGGAGGGTCATTTTCAATTTCCCTGGTGAAGGTCACTGAGGTAGTCAAACAACTCCACAGTGGCAAAGCCCTTGGGACTGATGAGATCTGTCCAGAAATGCTAAAAGCTTTGGGAGGGGAGGGGCTTTCTTGGTTGACACGTCCCTTTAACATAGTCGAAGACAGACTCCAAAGGAGTGGCAGATCAGCAAAACCTGTGTCTGGCTTTCTCACCATTCCTGCTTGTGATATTCATGGAAGAATATCGAGGTGTTGTCATGGTGGGGAGGGGTTTGAGATTGGTGGGCTGAGGGTGTCATCACTGGTTTTTGCAGATAATGTGGTCCTGATGACATCATCGTTCAGTGACCGACTGAAGCGGCTGGGATGAGGATTAGCACCTCTAAATCTGAGGCAATGACTCTCAGCAGGAAACCGGTGGATTGCATACTCCAGGTAGGGAGTGAGTCCTTACCCCAAGTGAAGTCGAAGTACGTCTGGTTCTTGTTCGTGTGTGAAGGGACAATGGAGCGTGCGATTGGCCGCACCGTTGTGACGAAAAGAGAGCTGGGCTTGATATACCTTTCATTCTTCGTTTCTACCTTTACCTACGGTCATGAAGGCTGGGTGATCATTAGATCCTTAGATCCTTAGGGATAGGGTGAGAAGCTCAAAGAAGCTCATCCATGAGAAACTCAGAGTAGAGCCGCTGCTCCTTCGTGTAAAAGGGAGCCAATTGTTCTGGCATCTAGTCAGAATGCCCCCTGGACGCCTCCCTAGGGAGGTGTTCTTTTCACGTCCAACTAGGAGGAGGCTTCAGGGAAGACATCTCGGGAACCCAGAGTCAGAGCTGGTTAATGTAGCCAAGGAAAGGACAGTTTGGAGTCCCCTGCTAGAGCTGCTACCCCTGTGACCCGACCCTGGATAAGGGGTTGAAAATTAGATTAGATGGATTACTTGATTATTGAAGGAATCTCACCATATCTGTTAAGTTATATGAGAGTAGTAAGTGATTAACTAGTTAATACAGGACAGCTACTAGCAGTCAAATGCTATAGCAGAGCTACTTGTTCAATACTTTTCTGTAAAGGTAAAATGATCAATTGTAGCAATCTCTCTTTTTTATTCTGTTCATTCCACAGATTTTCTCATGACTTGTAGTTCTTTCCACAACAATGGTGCATTGATCTCACAAAAAACAGAACTTAAATGGAATGGGATTCTTTGAATTGTTGATTTAATTAGTCAGTATGTAATATTATTGGAAAAATGATTGACATTTGTTATATCTCTCAGTAATAGCAAATAGGGTGCCAGACAAAGCGACGCTTTTCTGCAGCAGTGTGACTTTTCATTGATGACGTTACAATTATCTTCTGGGTTCGCATAGAAGCACACACAGCAATTGTCAGACATCCAACATAATGGAGCATAGATTTCACATCGACTGCACAAGACCAGAACCTGGGGACTAAGGGAAAACACACATTTGCTTGTGTTTCCCTAAGGAGAGCAACATTCATTTGTTGGTTAAGTCAACCCTCCCTGGTGGAACAAGATATAAAAAACTAGAAATAGTTTCAAACATGGTTCTACCGTGGCATTTTACTAGTAACTTGAAAGACCAATCACAAGCCACATTATTGAATTCGATGGCAGGTGTTGATGCATATCACCGCCTGGCAGCCGTTGGTATAAGATAAATCATTCTTGGTGACTGTCATTGGGTGAAGGCAAGGTTCTGGATAATGTGTGTAGAAATATTACTAAGCAATAATCCCAGATTTTCTAGCATGCTGCAGTCTGCCTCAGTCCTACACCTACCATAGTTTCCACCTGGATGCACCATATGGGATGGCACACTCATAGATGGGGCCAAACTAGTATTGGCCATTAACTTGGCTATAATTAGCTCAGCTATTTATCTCCTCTGCATGGAGGAGAACTCATTCACAGGCAAAAAAAACACAATCAGGCTTGCCATATGCCAACCTCCCACAGGGAGTCACTAGAGCGCACTAAGACAAGGAAACTTAGTCTGGCGCCAACCTCGGACAGTGTTTATACATGCGATGCCCCCGGGCAGTGATCTGGACTGTGGTTAACATTGTTAAACATTCACTAATCATTCTCTAAATCTGCGGGATAATCCAACACTTGCTGTGTGCATTAGAATTTCAAAATGTCCGAACGTCATGCGTGACTATAGCTAGGACAACACCTAGTACATATGACAGGAAGGGAGTGTATCCAACGAGAGACCATTCTGATAGAGTGGGGATCCTTTTAGTATTAGTTCACTCACTCCAGAGAGTACTAACAGACAAAAGCAATCTCCGTCTGGTAAGATTGCCCATGAAGGCCAGCAGTCTCCTGTGACTGATAAAACCTACCGTGTGCATCCCACAGAACCACCAGCATCCCTTTGCTAATCCTGCTTTCCCTCTGGTCCAGCGAGCACCCTCCTCCTGACTGCAGGGCTTCCATATGGAGACCTATCACTGGCTTTTAATTACCAATCAAGAAACAGCTCACTCCTCTTAAAGTATGTCCAGCTAAGAGGATAGGAGAGAAGGGCAGCAAAAAGAGCCGGAGAGAAATGACACACACGGGCTCAATAAAGGAGGAAGACAGAGAAATGGAGAGAGGAGAAAGGCAGAGGGTGAGACCGAGATTAATGAAGAGACAGAAAGAGCGTCTGCACAATGTAATGTAATGCATTTCAAATGCTTGTTACACGATCTTTTTGACCATTAACTGTAAATGTTTTTTCTTAATGTGTCTGTTGTCTTTCACACATTTTCTTCTACCTTCATTATTTGTCTCTTACTGTTTCTTTTTTCTATTTCCCTTCCATATACATATTGCTGGCTGATGTTGCCTGATGGCCGTATTACAGGGCACACTTTTTTGAGAGACCCTGGTCTCAGCTCGTTTGCCATGTATATATCAAAGGATAATACATGTAATAATAACTTCAATTTGAATTGATGTGCAGAGAAAGAGGTATTGTGGAAAAACACACTTGCTGGACAGAAGCAGCCATATGTTCTGGATTGATTAGGCGGTCGCCTTTTGTGTAAGCGAACACGTTTTCAAAGGCTAAGATAAAGGGACAAGGCCATAGCACCACACAGTTACACATGTCTTTCATGTCTCTTGTCTTTTCTGGATTTTTACAGATTTGTTCATGAGGCTATTTAAATATTTTGGTCATTGGATAATTAACAAGTAACATGTGTCATTACAACTAACATAAAATCTAATTTCTTGATATCAAAAAGATATTTCACACCCTAACCCTACCTATATTTTCCTAATACGCAAATGGATAAATAGAAGAAAGGGTCATGAGGGTCAAAAGTGGTATCTTAAATCATACGAATTTGGTAACGTATCATCCTGAGATAAAAACAAGCTCTTTAAGGCCCTCAGTAGAATGATTGTCGATGCCCATTACTTTAGATAGTAGAGAAAACTGTCTATAGCAGTAGCTGTCCATCTAGGACTGGTCTCCCAAACCAAATTCAGAATATGAGCTCACTGGATGAAGGAAGAAGCGTCGTTATCAAAAATAATAGAAATGCTGGTTTGATGTTCAAAAGAAAAATCCTGGTTGAAAAACCAAGGCTACTTAAAAGATGTGTTCTGGTCATACATGTCAGAAGTGGAGTTGTTTAGCTGCAATGTCAGAAATTGTGTTTGGCAAAACGAAACGATACTCCAGAACTCCTATTAGTCATGCTATTGAAGTAATTGTGGTACTGTGTTTTTTGTGGCCTAACCAACTTGACATTAGAGTCCACCAGTAATTCCACATTGTGACATAACATCACGTTAGATAACATTTGAAATCTTTCTAAAAAAACAAAAAATATATGCCAAGAGAGAAACTACGTTGCTTATAACAAAACAAATTGCATCATTGTCTTATTCAGCCTCAACTTTATTCTTAGAATAAGAGTAGAAGATTTTAAATCCTGATAACAAGAATATCAGACTTGTTTAGATTGGCCATTGAGCCTTTATTAATTCATTAAATCCCCCATTGAAGCGAAACAAATGTACAAATAGGTTTGCAAAATGATGCTTGTAACAAGACAGACAATTCTGAAAACAATTTACATAGTGTTACTTCAATGAAAAAATGACAATATGTCCAAATGTGAGCCATTTGTTAATACAGGGAAACATCTCATGTACATAAGTAGTCTGACTTAAAGTTTCACTCAGATTTCTCCTTTTATGACCCTTTGATATGATACGATCTCTAGAACTTGATTCAAGTCCACCTGTTGCAAATGAAATCATTTGGCCGTGTTAATCTTTCCGTAATCTCACAGGCATGATATAGACTAGCACACACCTGTCAGCATATAAGGTCGCACACCTCACTAGGCAAAAAAAAAGTAGCTAATCAATTGTAAGGTAGGATTATCACAAACCAAAATCGAGAATGAGTCAATGCGTCTTGGTTGTTTTGAAAATCACGGTATATATTCACATTCAAATTTGTTACATAATTATTGTTTGCTTTCAAAAAAGCTCACACAAAGATGTGTAATTATATGTTTTATTCGTGCCCAGAAAAGAAGTGGTGGTTATAAGACAGAGCTTCAGCCATTAGCAGTAACATTTCAAAACGAAGCCGACAAGGCTTTGACCATATCGTTAACGGTTTCTGCACCACGCGCAAATGGATGGGTGTGTCTTGGTGGTCACTGACCCACCTAGGTTGAGCAGTGGTTTTGACATTATTATATATATATAAAGAATGTAGACCTTTTAAGGATAGTGAAAACAATTGGGCATGCGTGTTGACAGGCTGATTGAACAATTTGTCACTGACAGAGTACGTGTCTGGAGTGGAGATTAAATCGAGTGATGAGCAGAGCCCGTTTAATTTGGCCTTTGGAGTTGAGAGGATGTTTCCAAAGTGCCCAGCACGGTTTGTTTCCTTCATCATCCTCCTTTAAGTTTTGGCAAGGTATTGAATTTACTCTTGCACATATTAATGTCCATTATTGAAAAATCGAATGAATAAGGCAGCCCTCTAAATCCGTTTTAATCAGGACAATCTCAATAACTGTTATTGCAGGGGAAAGGGCACTAGTAAGGTCTTCCAAAACTCAACTGGGAGACATTGTGCATACTGCAACCATAGCCCAAACACATCACAAAATCCGGGAGTGGCAAAAAGAAAGCCATTGTTGTGAGAAACTCGCATCAAATCTTAGCTAGAGTTTTGCAGATTGTATATGAGAGATGCTGGAACGAAGTAGTAGAAGATTCTATGGTTTGATGAGACCAAAATAGAGCTTTTTTGGCTAGGCGCCATAATTGGCAGAAGGCGACACCAGACATCATTTTGTGAACACAATCCCTATTAACCGAATCATGCTAGGTAAAGCTTGTTAAAATAGAAGGCAAAATGAATGCAGCAAAGAACAGAGAAATCCTGGAAGAGAACTTTTCGAAGCCTGCAAGTGTCTTGAGAATTGGGAGGAGATGAATATTTCAGTAGGAGTGACTTAAAACCAAAATGGTCAATGACTTGGAGTGGCCACGACATGTGAGCCCAAGTATGTATGCCTCAATCTGATTAAGAATATATAGAAGATTTTTTTTTTACCAAAGGGCCCGATCCAACTTGAAATTTACAAAGTAGTATACAGATGCGAAAAGCTTTTAGGAGCTGTCTGTAATCGTTACCAAAGTTGTCTTGTTTGGTGGCTGTAAAGGAATGGATTGAAAGGAACGAACAAGGCGATAAACGATCGCTGTGCGTAAAAGCCCAGAGAGAATTTTATTGTATACAGGTAATTGAAGCCGTAGAACGGGCGAGGATTAAACGGAAGGAACAGGCTGGAGTGTATCTGATGACCGGGATGGCGTAACACGGGTGATGGCGTTGACAGGCACGTGGGGAAGGAGATGGCGAGGCAAAGGTTGCTGTCAGTGACAGGCTTAAGCAGAGAAACATGAAATGTGGGGTGGATACGTAGAGACATCTAATATGGTCCAATGAATCAAGGCGACATCTTACGATAGTCAGTCTTTAATGGGATGTCTTTGGCTGATAACCAAACCTTCTGCCCCGGGGTGTATGCCGGTGCAGTGAGGTGGCGATGGTCCGCAAATTCTGAATAGAGTAGCGCAGAAGGGCGACTTGGGTGTCCTTCCAGATTCTCCGGCAACTACGCAGCTGTGCTTGGGCCGAGCTAACTGCGATCTTGTCCTCCAAGGAGGGAAACAATGGAGGTTGATAGCCTAAGGAACCTCAAATGGCAACCGACCCGTGTCGTAGCTGGTCAGGGAGTTGAGGGCGTACTCATTCCACGTTAAATGAGTACTCCATGCAGATGTATTCCTCTCCAGCGTGCACAGCAGGACCGATTCCAGTTCCTGGTAGGCTCGCTCCATCTGTCTATTGGTCTGCGGATGAAAACCAGACAAGAGACTGACCGTGGTCCCGAGGGCATGACAAAAAGCTTTCCAAACCTGGCAGACAAACTGGGGCCTGCGGCCTGAAACTATGTCTGACCGGATGCCGGGGATACGGAACACATGGTTCGTCATAAGCTCTGCTGTCTCCCGTGCCAACGGTAGTTCTGGGTGGGCCACAAAATGGGCCGCCTTGGGAAAACAGTCGACAATGGTGAGTATAGTGGTGTTACCTTTGGGAGGGTGGCAGACCTTTAAAGAAGTCCAGCCCGATGGGCGATCAGGGGCGAATAGGTAACGGGCGCAGAAAACCAGCGGGTGGCCAGTGTAGTGCTTTCCCTCTAGCACAAATGGAGCACGATGCCGCATATTCCTGGGTGTCCACATCCATGGTCGGCCACCAGAACCGATTACGGCGAATGGATGGAGTGAGGTTTACACCTGGTTGACATGCTATCCGCGAGCCATGATTTCAGTGTAGGACCTGAGACCTGATGGAGTCGGGAACAAATAAACGGTTAGCTGGACCATTGCCTGGGTCTGGTTGCGCCTGCAGAGCACGTCCAACGACAGATTCGATCTCCCACGTCAAGGCAGCAACCATCCTGGTGGGAGGGAGGAGGGGCTCGGTTGTCCGTGGGAATTCCTCTAATGAGAAAACCCGAGACAGAGCGTCGGGCTTGGTATTCTAGGTACCTGGGTGAGAGAAAAACGAAAACGAAACGAAAAAAAGGGGTTTGGACGTAGGCTAAATTTGTGTGGTTCGTCCGGACCACAAAAGGCTGTTCCGCTCCCTCAAGCCAGTGTTGCCACTCCTCTAGTGACAACTTGACAGCCAGCAGCTCACAGTTACCAACGTCATCATTTCTCTCTGCTGGATTCAAGCAGTGAGAGAAAAAGGAGCAAGGCTGCCGCTTACTGTCTTTTCTGGATATCTGGGAGAGAATGGCTTCGGCTCTTACGTTGGATGAATCCACCTCCACAATGAATTGACGCTCGGGGTCGGGCTGTACTAGAATGGGAGCGAAGAAAATGGTGTATTGGGTGATGAGAGTTTAGTGAGTGGAGCCACCACACTGCTGTAATTGTGGATGAAATAATGATAGAAGTTAGCAAAACCCTAAAAACGCTGCAATTGTTTCCTGTTGGAGAAGGTGGGCCAGTCTGCAACCGCTCGGATCTTCTCGGTGTCTGCCGTGAACTGCCCGCTCACCTGAATGAAACCTAGGAAGGTCTCAGAGGAGGCATGAAATTCACATTTCTCGCCCTTTACATAGAGCTTTGTTCTCTAGAAGTCGCTGTAACACCTGATGGACATGTGACACATGCTCAGACTCCAAATAGATGAAGACAAACCGCTCCAGGAAGTCTCGCAAAGTGTCATTAGCCAGGGCTTGGAACAGAGCAGAAGTGTTGGTGAGACCGAATGGCATAACTTAGCCGCAGAACGGGCAAGGATTAAATGGAAGGAACAGGCTG
Organism: Dallia pectoralis; assembly: GCA_029465975.1. Taxonomy (NCBI): domain Eukaryota; kingdom Metazoa; phylum Chordata; class Actinopteri; order Esociformes; family Umbridae; genus Dallia; species Dallia pectoralis. The sequence continues at coordinate 5,077,064 of CM055744.1, forward strand.
GGGAGTATCTGATGACTGGGATGGCGTAACACAGGAGATGGCGAGGCGGAGACGCCGTTGACCGGTAGGTTGTGGTGGAAATGGTGACACGTAAAACGGGTAGACGGAGAGGCAGGCAGGCAGGTAAGTTGACAGAGTCACAAAGGTGAGTCTAAAACTGGAATGCTGACGCGTAATACGGTGCTGGATAAACTAACGATCTGGAGAAGTCTGGAGTGGAGGTTAAATGCAGAGAGGTCTAAGATTTGAGATTTATATTGTAACACGTGTTTTAACACCACAGGTGGAAACGTCCAACTAGTTGGTTGTTTTTTTGTTTTTCATTCCTATTCAAATGTACATAACTACTTACTATATTGTAATTGAAAGCTAAATGGTAGCTTAAAAAGTCCCAAACGTGTTTGCTAAATTATTTTGTAAAACAGGAACATGTACAGATATAAGGAAGGAGTTTTTTTCTGTGAGAATGAAAACATGTACATGTAAACAATATAATTATGACTGCAATGTTTAAAGTTGCCTAAGCACATTGTTATTTTTCCTTGGAATTATTATTTAATTAGGAAATTATACTACCAATCAAAATTTAGAATTTATAAGGCAAATAAAACTAAGGTGAAGATACACTATTTGGCAATGCTAAATATAGTCTACCACAATGTCTATACAAAATGAGGATTTTGAAAACATTGGAGTAAACATTTCTATGTTTAACTAGTGAACATAATACTGATTGCATATTTTTTGTATTTTAATATGCTTTATTAAGTGTCAAATAAAGCAGGGAAGATAGTGTGCTGCAAATGGCACAGACTGGAATCAAACCTCTGTGCATGTAGACAGCAGCCTAGACCACTGGACCACCACAGGCCTCTAAATGAATTATTATTTTAAATATTTATTAATTAAATGTGTAGTTTAGGCTATGAATTACATTGCGATTTATATTCTTGGCCGCAGAATATTTGCCCAAAAACGCAGGCCCAAGGCCAAACATAGCAACCGACCCATACTTTACCATTCAATTGAAGAAATAATAAACTTTTATAGATATTGTTGTTTAATTTTTGTTTTCTTCTCCATTTTAGCTTAACGCTGCCCTTTACATTTTGGTTTCCTGTGCTTTACTTGGCTTCTCTGCAACACGCACCTCGCTACCTCAAGGCTACCTCTGGGTGAGTGACAAACAAGCAAACAGGAAAACACACATTTAACATTTTAGTCATTTACTAGATGCTGTTATTCAGAGTTCCTTACAATTTGTCTCAATTCATTTTAAGATATCTAGGTGGGACAAACCCCAACCCAGATATATTTCGTACACCTTACTTAATTGAATAGATAGCTCAATGTTGTTGTGGCAATTGTGTATATATTTTTTCATTTATATCAACCACTATGTTGTAATCCAGCAGATGACTCAGCCTGGAATTTACACTGGATCAAATATTGGAACACTGCCTCAAATATTGTACATTCATTCACTTATTTGTGGATGTTTAGGAACTTGCTGAGGTCACTCAAAAATACTCCTGTTGTGTGTGTGGATTAGACAAACTATTTGTACCAATGAAAGGATGATACACAGTGAATAATTTATTAGCTATAAACACATTTGTAAAGGATTAGATGGCTAAAAAGCTAATCCCTTCAACACTGTGTAGCTAACCCAGCTATGCATTGGCAGCTAGGCAAGGTGTGTAATGTTTAATTAGCTAACATCATGTGCTGTATTAAAGATGATACATGATGAATCCCTTAATATGGATGTAATTGGCTTATTATTGGATATCCCCATGAGCACTTTTGGAACAATAATCAAGAAGTGGATGCTGCGTCAGACCAATCAGGCACTATCAAATAAAGTCTGTCCCTTAAAAAGCACAGCTCAAATATGAAGGAGACAGATGAAGAAAGCCACAGAGGCAGCTATCATGTTGAAATTGATAAAGAATTAATTGACTGGGAGTATTGGTCGACTGGTGAACCAAATTAAAGGCTTCTGTAGAACAGGCCTGTATCCGAGAGTGGCAAAACACTGTTCATCAAAAAGTACCATCTGAAGCACGAGAGCTATCGTGCTGAAATGTGGGTAAAGGTTGTGTGATCAGATCAGACCAATCAAAATCAATCAAATCTATTTATACAGCCCTTTTTACAACAAAGTTGTCAGAAAGTGCTTTTACAATCATCCAGCCTGAATCGGACAGAGCACACATCGACAAGTTGAACAAGAATTACAAATTGAACAAGTTGATACACCAAGATATAAATGTTAAACAAAAATCAATGCGTCATGTGTGTCGCTGACCTAACGCCCCTAGATGATGCGCGACGCCCCTAGATGATGCGCGACGCCCCTAGATGATGCGCGACGCCCCTAGATGATGCGCGACGCCCTTAGATGATGCGCGACGCCCTTAGATGATGTGCAACATGGGGGATCTCTAACTGTATGGGTAGCCGTCTGATGGATCCAATGATAGCTTTGCAGGGTCGCATAATGGCCAAGGAATATGATACCATTTTAAAGGACCAAACTCCCTAATGATGGTCAAATATTCCAGAATGATAAAGCCCCCATTCACAATGAAAAAACAAATTCCAGAGGGTTTTCATAAAGACCAGGATGATGTCGAACGCCTTTCATGGCCTCCCTAATCAACAGACCTAAACGTCATTGATCAGGACTTGTATGAGAGCATTCCAAGAAGTATATCAGCTGTTCTAAAAACAAATAATGTCCCTAATCCTTATTTCTGTCTGTGACATTGACATTGTTAGGTGTTTTCATTATTTCATCCCAAGTGTGTACTGATAATTGGCAATCAACATAGTGTGAACTTTGCAGCAGCAATTTGTGACTAAAAAGTAACATCTTTCGGATTTTCTTTTAATTAGATGAGTAGGTTGCAATTATTTTTGTTCTTCGTCATACAGTCACATTAAAGAGTTTTACAACCATTGTCCTTAACAAAATATTTAAACAAAATTTGATCTTCATTTAACAATTTTTAAAGAAGTATATCGACAACATTAACACTGAAGTAACAGTGTCTTATGTGGAATAAAATCTAGATTTTAGGATGATTAAAATGTTATATTTTATTCCACACTTACTAAAACAATTTCTAAAATGTAAATAATAAAAATGCATTTTTGTCATTATGACAAACTATAGACACAACCTTTTTATTATCATTCGCACCCCACATCAATTACTACAGAAAATGCTTAAAATTAGAATCAGGTGCAAATGATCAGAATCGTTGGAAAGGATTTTGGAGAAGCCTGTCTTATTTAGACCAAACATTTAGGCTGCGTCCGAAATCGCGTACTATGTTGAGTATGTACTACATTTAAATAAGAACGTACTTTGCGACCGTTAGAAAAGTACGTTCTATATAGTATGAATCTGGGTAGTATGAATGGAGTCCGGACGTACTACATGCGCCTTGTTAGAATTTTTTACTTGTATAATCTACCGGGCAAGAGAAGCGTGTTTCCTTCAGGTCCGCGTCCTCCTACCACCACGCATAAAGCAAACCCGCTTTTAGGTCAATCGTTTACTTATATGATGTTAAACAAATACAATTTAACCACAAAGAAACAAAAAAAGTTTTTTCTAAAATAGTTACACTTTTCATTTTATTTTTGATTTTTTATTAACATTTCTAAAGTACTTACACTTGAAGACTGCCGCGTCTCCGGTTTCCGACATTTTTAAATGTGACGAGAACTGCTCTCTCCTATTGCATCATGGGATAGTAAAGTGTCCATCGTATGCACACTTCAGAATCTCGCCGGAAGTAGTAGGTCATCCGGGTACTTTTCGCATACTGTTTTTCGAATACTATGATTTCAGACATACTACTCTGCTCGCGTACTGTTTTTCGCATACTATAAAGTATGGAAGTACGCGATTTCAGACGCAGTCTAGGTTGGTTCGCTCTTAATTGTTGAAGTGAGTAGTATCATCATGGCATTAGCAAAAAGGCTCATCCCAGGATTTAAGGACAGGATACCTCTAAGCATCTTTAGGGTGGCATAGAAGTCCTTTTAGGGCAGAGAGGGAATCTTGTTATCACTATGCTTTGGTTTTGGTGGTTCCAATCTGAGGCAGCTGCACTGCATTGTCTCTAATTGGGAACCCTATTTAGTTTCATTTTGAGCCCCGCTGATGTGGTTCTTTGTTTTCTGTAGACGTTATTGTTTGTTGTTTGGTAGCGCATTTGAATTTTAAAACTTTTATTGTTCCTGCAAGCGCTGTGACCGCTTCCTCAATCATCCAGCACTGTGACATTAGGATGGCATTTAAAAAGATCTTCAAATGATCAGGAATCAGCTATTTCTTTATAATAAGTTACCAGATTAGAACATTTAAAACAACAATCAACATGGCCAGATCATGCCGTTCTAGAAAGTTCAGCCCAAGTGCAGACCACAAGATGCTTAAAGAATTCTCTGACAATCCTAAAATGTAATCACAGGACCTACAGGTAGCTCGTTGATGATAAAGAACCTGTATCTACCATCAGAAAGAGAAGTTTGCTTTTTATGGGAGCTGTTCAAAGAGAAAACCTGTGCTGTCTGAAACACATCAGGGCATAACTAATGTTTGCCAGAGAACAAGATCCAGGGATCTTAATAGGCTTTAGACAGATTAATATAAAGTTGAATACATTTTTTCACAGTAAGACAAAAAAACTAAGAAAGCATTTGAGCACAATAACCTCAACCAACTGTGAAGCATGGAGGTGGAATTATTGTATGAGATGGTGCTTAAGAAGAATGCAAAAACGACTTCCCAAAAAGTGAAGCTGACATTAACCCAAAACATTCCAGTGAATCCACCAAGGACTGGCTATCAAGAAATAAACGAAGAGTTCTAGATTTGCCAAGGCAAAACCCAGATCTGGATCTTATATTGAGATGCTGTGGGGTGATTTAAAATTGGCTGTGCATGCAAGATACCCATCAAACATCACACAGTTGAAAATAGTCTGCATGGAGTAGTGGGAAAACCTTCTCCCAGTTGACGTCAGAGACTCATAGTCAGTTACAGAAAACATTTATTTGACGTTATTTCAGCAAATGGGGCCAATACCATCCAATAGGGTGCCCTAACTTGTTCTGCAGCAGGAATTGGCATCTTTGTTAATTTGTTTATAATTTTGTTTAATACATGATTGCACAGTTACATGTTCATTCTTTTTGGTTCAATATCACCACCTTTGTCTATAGATAATGTCTGCAGGAAGATCAAAGACTGATATGTCCTGTGTCTAAAATCACTAAATGTTTCCCGGAGTGTCTTAATTTCGCCACATTACTGTAACTTTATATAACATCAAAATGTTTCTAAGCATGTTATATAATGCTCTTAAGCCTGCCAAACTAACACTCATCACATCAATATCTATTGCTGGATTATGTATCTGCTGTGAATATTTGGATGAAAGAATTCTCTGTCTCAGAAATGTATATTTTTGTCATATTGTTTTAAACATACAGTATTTCTTATTATTATTTACCAGCACAAATGGGACACATTAAAAAATGGGTGACCTTCCGGTTACTCCTGGGGTGCTTCAGAGCTGGGTTGCACGTACAGTAGCCACTTCTGTTGAAATGTTGTTTTCAGAGAGCTTGTGTCTCTATAGTTTTGCTCAGTGCAAGGGTCTGTTACTTTCTCTGTCTCGCTAGTCAGAACCAGTGGGATATTTCCCATCCAGTTGAACACGCTGATACAAATCGAACAAATCAGGCCAGGGACATTGGATAAAAGGGCTAAATAAACAACTGTATTTATCCCATGTTTTATTCACATGGCAAAAGTGCTTATTTGGTATTCAGCATTTAATTTTTGGGTGGAACGTTACACAGTTCGAAAATTGCACCGATCCTTCAGAGAGAAAAACAACTTGAGAGAAATACTCCTGTCAAAACTCCATAACGACGTCTCTACCCTTCCCATGTATTGGCAGGCTTGACACAAGTCTGAAATTAGTGCAATACATGCAGAATCAAGCCTCTATTCAGCCAAGCAGTCACTTAGGCCTATATCAGAGTGGAGCTGTGACAGGTTGTGATTGCCAGCAGATTTAGATTGTGAGGTCACTGGACTGTCTTGTTATCCCACTTTTGCCTTCTTTTTTTTAAGAAAGGCTTTGCGTGAAGGACTGATGTTCATGGGCTAGCTTTGTTTGTCAACAGGCTATGTTGAACTAAACCCCATTGTGCACTATGGACTGGTAGACTCTGGACTAAGCCCCAATCAGCTTAGCCTCAGTTGACATTGTAGACTAAGCCTTATTCAACATTGACTATGTCACAGTATTAGTTATGGACTAAGCTCCATTAGACACCGCCCTGTCTGCCAGTAGACACTACACTATATGGCCCAGTAGACACTACACTATATGGTTTAGTAGACACTACACTATATGGTCCAGTAGACACTACACTATATGGTCCAGTAGACACTACACTATATGGTCCAGTAGACACTACACTATATGGTCCAGTAGACACTACACTATATGGTCCAGTAGACACTACACTATATGGTCCAGTAGACACTACACTATATGGTCCAGTAGACACTACACTATATGGTCCAGTAGACACTACACTATATGGTCCAGTAGACACTACACTATATGGTCCAGTAGACACTACACTATATGGTCCAGTAGACACTACACTATATGGCCCAGTAGACACTACACTATATGACCCAGTAGACACTACACTATATGGCCCAGTAGACACTACACTACATGGTCCAGTAGACACTACACTACATGGTCCAGTAGACACTACACTACATGGCCCAGTAGACACTACACTATATGGTCCAGTAGACACTACACTATATGGTCCAGTAGACACTACACTATATGGTCCAGTAGACACTACACTATATGGTCCAGTAGACACTACACTATATGGTCCAGTAGACACTACACTATATGGCCCAGTAGACACTACACTATATGGTCCAGTAGACACTACACTATATGGTCCAGTAGACACTACACTACATGGCCCAGTAGACACTACACTACATGGTCCAGTAGACACTACACTACATGGTCCAGTAGACACTACACTACATGGTCCAGTAGACACTACACTATATGGTCCAGTAGACACTACACTATATGGCCCAGTAGACACTACACTATATGGTCCAGTAGACACTACACTACATGGTCCAGTAGACACTACATTATATGCACAGATGCTCAATCAAATTGAGATTTGGAGAATTCGGAGGCCAGTGCCACATCATGTTCCTCAAACCATTCCCAAACAACGTGTGCATTGTGACAGGGAGCATTAGCCTGCTGAAAGAGGCCACTGCAATCAGAAAATACCATCGCCATGACGCTATAATGTACCTGGTCTGCAATGTTGTTTAGGTAGGTGGCACATGTCAAACTGACATTGACATGAATGCACACACCCAGGGTTTTTCTGCAGAACATGGCCCAGAGCATCACACTTCTTTCACAGGCTTGTCGTCTTCCCACAGTGCATCCTGGGTAAACGATGCACACATACACAGCCGTCCAAGTGATGTAAAAGAAAATGGTTCTCATCGGTCCAGCCGATCGCCTTCCTCCGCACCAAGGTCTAATTCTGAAGCGTGCGTGCCCTTGGTAGTCGCTTTAGATGGTGGACCAGAGTCATCATGGGCAATCTGATTGGTCTGCGGCTACAGCGCCCCGTTGGCACCAGTCTACGGTGCACTGTGTGTTGTGGCACATTACTCCCATAACCATCATTAACATTTTCTGTGCCACACTAAACCTTCGGTCAATCTACCATCTAATCTACCCAGACCTTGACATGTGTCCTTGATAGGGGATGATCAACGTTATTTGCTTCACCTGTCGCCGACTCATAATGTTTTGGCACATCAGTACTAAGCCCCAGTATACAGTATGCACGGAGAACCCTCAGATTTCTGATCTAGCTACAACCAGTTCCCATAGCCTGGGTTCTGTCACTAAGGTAAATTCAAAACCAGAAACAAGTATATTTGCCCAGGTCTAACAAAAACAGGTTTTTAAAGTTATAAATTACTACATAAGCCTTTGGATCTAAGTCTCACTTTTATGTTCCTACTCGATTATGATGGTGTGCTATGTAAGCATGCCTCAGCTTATATACTGTATTCTCTGGTGCATTCTATCATTCAGTCTTGTGTTGTTTATTGTCTTTAATATATTTGAGTTGGCTGGGACTCCCTGACCTCTTATGTTTTTCTATAAGGCAGTCACGCAAAAGCATCCAAACTATCTAACCGCAAAAAACAAGTTCAAATACTGGCATGTACTGGAGATACCGCGGGCATAACTGCTTTTGAAAATGTTGCCCCAAACTCATGGAACGCCATCTATATTGATCTTAAGCTAAATGTTGTACTGTATAAGACTATGCAAATCTCTTAAGCATTATAGTTTTATTGACGATCCTCTATTTAATACAGTTCTCAATCACCATCCATCCAGATCCTATGCGTCTGTGCTGTTAAGGTCTTTCAATGCCTTCAGTCTTTATTGAGCTGCATTGCCAACTCTGGTGACCCTGTGCCTTCCCATTGATTCCTGCCTCTATTTCGTCCTAGGTAGATTGTGGAGGAGTATCTTACTGACCTTTCATACCCACTCTTTGCAAGTGACTTGTGGGGGAAACGTCTTACTGTACCCAGCTTTCCTCTTTTCCAGGTTGCTAGTGGAGGAGGTGCCAACCAATACCTTAACAGACCAATACCGCGCCCAGTAAAGAGCCTCCAGATTGGGTCCCCAGTGAAGTGTCTGGAGTACGTGCCTGAATCCAGACACTCAGAGGGGGTTGAAGTGGATGCTGGGACCCTCAAAAGCCAATTTGGTGTGGGGAACATCATCTGTTTGGGACTGGATGATGGAAGGTGAGGTCAGCACAACATTAGTCAATTGACTAATGGATGGTTAATCAGAAGCAAAATATTGCCAGTTTTATATTAGTGATGTAGTTATTTTCTCAGCATTTGTTTTGTTATTTGTATGGGTACCAAAATAAGATGAAAGGTTTGCCATTGACTTGGTTATATTGACTTATTCACTTGTCTATTTTTTCCTGAGAAGAGACATATTATCTCTGAATGGTTTAGCGGAACCCAAGACGATCAACTCTAATGCTAGTTGACTTCATCTTTTGATAATAAAATACATGCTTTCATAGATAAGCAGTTGGCAGTGTAACACATTTTATGTGCAGCACAGTCAAATTTGAAGTTAAAATTGGTTCTTAAACTGATGAAAGTGTGAGGCACAACACACACACAAGCACCAACATTTTCTCACATGATTTTCTCACTCAAAGTGTGTGTGTTGTTAGTATAAATAATTTGCTGGGCCAGACAAGTGCTGTTAAAACATGTTTCGGCCCATTTTAATTTCTATATCATTTGAAACAAGTTATAGGCATTTTCTTGTGTTTTTACATTGTGTAGTGCACAAACTTTTAATGCATTTTTACCTCTCAAATTCCATGTAGATACTACTACTTTTATTCTATAAAAAGATCAAAACAATTATGACAACTGCAAAAATACAAAAAAAACGGAACCTTTATGAAAGGAGTTAATGGAGGTACGTTTTTGCCAAAGTGTTTCTGTGTATGTTAAGGAGATTAGATTAAAATTAAAATTGACAAAATTGTTAAATCAGCGCCCTTACTAATGTAGCAACATTTAATGTAAAAATGCTAATGAAACAATGAAAGGTGGAGAATAAACTAATTCTAAGATCATTAATGCTTTTATAAATATTAGCCAGACGTTGGTTTTAATGCACAACATGATTTAATTGTCATTAGCCTACTGTAGCATAAATGTTTATTGTAAATGTGGCATTAACATTTCTGTTATTATACACTATTAACATGGTTTGTATCTGTAACAATAACAGCATTTGAGGAAATTACCCAATGCCATTACTATGTGCAATTAAGGCTAAATGTTTTCTTGTTCCAATTTGTTAAATGCATGTTTCTTCCTTCTGGAGTATATGCCTCGGTGAGTGTGAGAAACATAATTTCTGTCATGGATTCAGCCTGCTTGTGGAGAAATGTCATGCATAAGAGGATGTTCAGGGAATCTATCAAGTGAATGCATTTGGGAAAAGCGCATTAATTTCAGACTGCATGGAAGATGTCGCCTTATAATGCTTATTTCAATGCCCATGCTGTGGCCATTCAAAGGGTTGGCTTAGCACCATCTCAACACTAACTGTCCCAAGAGCTCATGACCACAAGCTTGAGGCTGAACAACTGCTCCATCTCCAACTGCGTGCCTGTTACCTGCCTGTATATGTGTGGCTCCCTGGATCCTGCTAGCACCCGGCACTGCTCCAGCCAACCAGAAAGGATGATTAATTATAGCAGTATGCTGCATGACGATTAAATATTACTATTCATGTTATGGAAAATAAATAAATTAATAAATGAATTGGGTAGAAGACAGATGAAAAGCTCTGGAGTGAAGCGTAGGCCAGCCACGCAATGTCTTTGCGTTCTTTCTGCACAGCTGTTAAAGATTGATGACTCTGGGTGGCATATCACTGCCTGGAAACCATACTAGAACAGGAAAATATCCTTACGTGGGACTTTTTATCAAAAGGCATATAAATAGCCTTCTCAGCCTTTTCAGTTGCTCTGCAGAAAATCACAATTTCTCCTATCAAATAAATCAAATTCTTACTCTTTATGCCACTGGAGGTTCCGATGGACTTTGCTCTAACCGTTTTTGCTCTCCAGTGTTTGCCAGTTTCTTTTTCTACAACGCATGTGCTAGAGACATAACATGCACAAGCTTGTGCATGCATTTAAAAATGTGAAAGAGTGACATTTAGAACATGCCAAGCTATTAACCTGGAGAAGTCAGAAAGCATTGCAAAGCTATTCTTGCTTGAAAGGCAGGAAATAAACAACTCAAAATGTTAATTAAATGGCTGGGTGCACTTTCTTCTCTAATTTTGCTTCATCAACGCACTGCAAATGAATAGCTTATGTAAGGCACTTCATAATGTGCTGCCACGGTAACTGCTATGGGTGCCCTGTGATTACAACTGAAAGGAAAAAGGTCTGCGTCATTTTCACACTGATTAGGAAAAAAAAGTTGTGATAAAGAAGTTGGAAAGCTGATTAAATTGTATGGCAGCTGTATGCATGCGAGTTTGAATGCATTATTGTTGAAAGTACAGAGTTCCCTGAAGTCGTTAAGCGGAGGCCATGCAGAGACGGTTCCTTTTCATGGACTTGTGGTTCCGGTATATCTGTGTATGTGGGTTATGTGTTTGTTAGTATTTAGCTTTATTTAAACTATGCTAAAAGAGCAAGTGCCTTTTGTACCATAATTTTTGCTTCATCAACGCACCTTTTGTACCAACAGAGATCTATCCCTCTATGCAGGAGTTGACATTCCCCTGGTCTCTATCCCTCTCTATGCAGGAGTTGACACTCCCCCTGGCAGCAGAATGGGGATACAATCAAAGACAATCTGAAGCACCTGAGTTTTTCCCACACCTGTTTTCTGTTTGTTCATCAGTTCCTGTATATAATTTGGTTCATTTCAGTCTGCCAGTGTCATTAGGGACATTAGTTGAATGTACCTAATGTTTGAATGCATGTTTGCATGAATGTACGCATGTTGGTTTCCTAAGTTAATGATACTGCATTTATTCTGTGGAAAGGTGTGTGGTCGGTTCGATCTTCCGTTTTGTTATTTTGTAATTCCAAGTGATTTCGGTTGTAGTTTTGTGTTTACCGGACTTAAAATAAAGACATTGATTATTAGAAATCTCTGCGCCTGTGTCCTGTTACCTACCAAAGTCAATTCATGACAATAATTGCATGTGCAAATACATGAATACAACAAAACAATGTATTCTTACGTTGGTAAAAAGTTCATTCCACAGTAACATGAATGTATATCGCAGTACTCCAAAAACAACAAGAGAGCAAACAAACGCTTCCAGATCAGACTTGTTTGTCCAGAACATCCCACAGGTGGGACCTTGTGGATCAGACGTGTTTGTCCAGAACATCCCACAGGTGGGACCTCGTGGATCAGACTTGTTTGTCCAGAACATCCCACAGGTGGGGCCTCGTGGATCAGACTTGTTTGTCCAGAACATCCCACAGGTGGGACCTCGTGGATCAGACTTGTTTGTCCAGAACATCCCACAGGTGGGACCTCGTGGATCAGACTTGTTTGTCCAGAACATCCCACAGGTGGGACCTCGTGGATCAGACTTGTTTGTCCAGAACATCCCACAAGTTCTCGATTGAGATTTGGGGATTTCGGGGGCCACTTCCGATAGCTACTGACAACTGCAGTAGGGGAACACCCCACAGGAGCTGCAGTTTTAAAGATCCTATACAGTATGTATGTGTATATATACAGTGTGTATATATACTGTGTATATATACTGTGTGTATATATACTGTGTGTATATATACTGTGTGTATATATACTGTGTGTATATATACTGTGTGTGTATATATACTGTGTGTGTATATATACTGTGTGTGTATATATACTGTGTGTGTATATATACTGTGTGTGTATATATACTGTGTGTGTATATATACTGTATGTATTCATAGCCGTCACAAGTTGGCCCATTTTTCCTGTTCATAAAACATCAACTTTAAGGGTAACATTTTCACTTGCTGCCTAATATATAGATGATCAATTTTATTCACGTCACCTGTCACTGGTTATAATGTTGTTGCTGATCCGTGTATATATAGAGCTAGACACTGAGAAAGCCTTGGAATAAACACAGGACAAAGTAATCTTTATGTTTTCTTCTGTCCTTGATCTATGGGAATCAGACACCTTCAGGACTGTGGTTGTTGGACCTGGGCCGGTCTGGACTCTTCTGGTACTGGAGGACTCGGTGTGGGCCAGCTGTGCCAACTATATGACCTTATCGAGGGCTTATCTTGCCTCTCGGGTATAAACAGATGATTCACCATGATTCATTTGAATTTTTGAAAAATATTATACAAACCAAAGTCTACTAACATTGTTGGGAGAAGCATATCTAACTAATTAGGTAGAACACTGTGTTTGCTATGCCAGGATGTGCGTTTGATTCCCCGGACCATTGAGATGCAAGATGTATGAACGTTGCTTTCTCTAAAAGACTAAGCTAAATGTCAGATTATGTATTAAAGATGCAGTCAGACGTTTTTTGCACTGGTTATTAAAGTGTGGAATTAGGGCCAAAAGCACCTCGTATCCTTCTGACCGCCTAAGAGCAGAGGCACACACAATAGTTTCAGTATTTTATAAAATTGCTGTCATTTCCTTCAACTAAACGCTATTGTAAGGCTACATAATATTGGAAATGGAAACTAATTGAGTTCTCCATTGTTAGTTATCCTCGTGGAGATGTGGCAGTACAATGAGCTTCGAGGCAAAGTGACCATTCAATTAAATAATTTGTCCATTTGAATCATTCGTGTCTATTTAATCCTGTCAGATCTATGAAACCAGAGTAGATTCAACAACATGCAGTGTTTGTAGCGAGCTGCTATTTTCTTTATAAGTTCCTGTGGCCAGGACTAAAGCAGGAAACCATCATTTTCCCCAATAATGCTACATGGTATTTGAATGAGCTGCAGTGTTTTTTTTTTAAATAGGGGAGCATGTATCACTGACTGAATTAACAGTATTGACAGATGAAAATGAAAATTATTTTTATTTCTGTTTTTGTATTGTGCTCTTGTACAGAGTGTAAATGCTGACTATGCTGCTACCTCCTGCTCACATTCTTGCCAGGTTTTCAACGTTTATCTTCCTGGTTAAATAAAGGTTTAATATATTTTTTTAAACAAAATAAAAATAAAACTGAATTCCATTCTAAACATGCCAGCCAAGTTTTCGATTGATGATTAAATAAGCATTCCTGACTCTTTAGCATTCCTGACTCTGTAGCATTCCTGCATTCCTGACTCTGTATTCCTTTATTCATATAACCTCACCGGCTATTACAGAATACCACACCCAAAGTAAAGGAATGGATCCAGCAGGAACTGACACCCTCAAGGACAGTAGGACATTATTGCCTCCCTCCAAGTGGCGATAAACCAGGTGCTGGTGACGGTCCAGTGCCTGGAAATCAGAAAACCAGAGCCCGTCGCTCCGGCAGCGGTACCCCTGCTGAAGTCTCTACCACCTGCGGCTCGGGCGATTCAGCTACACCTGCCGAGAGAGTACGACGGGGGTTTTAATCTTTAGCAGGAGCTGTATTTCAATACAGTGCCCTGTGAGCGAGGGAAAGTGGCCGCCCCTGTCTCTCGGGTAAGGCCCTCAAGTGGAACAATTCCATCTGGCCGAAGGGGGCCCAATACTCCAGGATTATGAGGCGTCCGTTCGCACCTTCTGGGTGGCAGGATGGCGGGCGAGCGTCTCACCTGAGGCAGGGGTCTAGGAGCATCCAGGAGTTCGCACTGGAGTTCAGGACCCTGGCAGCGGGGGCCGGGTGGGGCGAGCGGGTTTACATCGACGCATTAAGGAGTAGCTTAAGGCCGGACGTCCGCAAAAGAGTTGGCGAATGGCGCCCTCTCCTTTGAGCAGATTGTGGATGTAGCTAAACGTCTGGACAATCTGCTAGCGGCTCGCGGACGTTCTGCCTGGTCCTGCTGTTGCCCCACTGCCCATGGAAATGTGAGGCGCTGCGCATTGGGAGACCACACGACAGAAGGCGTGCTCCTTTTATGGCAGGAAAGACAACTCTGCCTCCCACTGCTACCAGCAGCAGGGCAGGAAGCCTGACACTCATGCATCATTTCAACTCAGCGCACCAGCCACCTGAATTAATCCCTCTGAAGCACACGTCACCATTCCAGTTGAGTTTACCGGTTTCTTAGCGGTGTCCCAGTGTAAGGCGCAAGTCGATTCAGGCACAGCTGGGAATTTTAGGGATAAAATTCCGTTGGTACTGTTGGTCTGTCCTCGACCGATCACAGTCTTGGATAGTCGCTCGTTAAGGTCAGGTATGGTGAGGCCTACTGATTTATTGAGCAACACTTCACCTGCATTCCTGACTCTGGATTCCTCCTTTCATATAAGCTCACCGGCCGTAACACTAACCATGGAAAGGTTCTCTATTCTTACTGGTTGGATCCATTGTCACAGTGCATCACAGTGGTCGCTTTTCTTTACCTTATCTACCCAACTAAAGCAAAACATGTACAATTGACTTCAAGGGGGCTGGGATGCAGTACTGAGACAGAACTTTTAGATGCGGTGCAGGTCTGGGTTGTGATCGCTCAGTTTTACCACTGGTAGAATTTGTTATTGTCATCTCTGCTCTAGAGTGCTTGAGCTGTCGTTAACCCGGGGGTTATGTCCTATATAAATGGGCAGGAGCAGCACCATTTAGGAATGGGAATGTGCAAAGAAAATAAATTATGTAGATACTTTTTATTAATGTAGA
The DNA here is from genome assembly GCA_029465975.1 of Dallia pectoralis. Lineage (NCBI taxonomy): Eukaryota > Metazoa > Chordata > Actinopteri > Esociformes > Umbridae > Dallia > Dallia pectoralis. The sequence continues at coordinate 5,092,567 of CM055744.1, forward strand.
TATCAGCTTTTCTAAGCGTTAACAGAAAAGGGTACCATTTGTAAAGGGTCTATAAATAAATCAACAAATGACGAATACGTGCACAAATGGGTGTAGGATTAATTCTCAATGTACAATGTATCATTTTTAAGGATTGCACCAAAAAGTTTTTTGCAGTTATTTTATTACTTTTGGGTGGGATATATTGTTGCTGTCCAAGAAATAAAAGTGGTCTTGGAAACTAGAGTGTATCTGTACTTGTAACAGATGTGGTCTTAATCCATATATCATTACATCTTATATTATTTAAATATTGCCCTTTAGATAGTAACATTATATGGATTTTATCCCAGCATTGGATGAAGGTATGCATTATTTCACATTCACATAATGTACATTTATTACTGCGTTATAAACATGTACAACTGATGAACGTATTCCTTAAAAATATGCTAGTTTTTTATGGTATAACTGTGGACATTCACATATATTTCCAGTCAAAAGTTCTAGAACACCTAATTTTTCTTTTTTTTTTCTTTTTAGTTAATAATGTTTAGGTTAGCAAAACCTAAAACAAATGTATATTTCCGACTTATAAACATGCTTTTTCCAGGAACAAGTAATAGGTTAACAACTTGCAGTTTTTCTGCAGCAATCTTCGATGATTCTTAGATGATTGTTTTCTTGTATTGTTGTACCTTCGCCAAATACATTTACATTCAGTTTTTCACAATTCCTGACATTTATTTGTAATTAATTTTCACCATCTTAGGTCAATTTGGATTACCATTTAATTTTAAGAATGTGAAATGTCTGAATAATTATTTATTTAGCTTTTGTTCTTTCTTCACATTCCCAGTGGGACAGAAGTTTACCTGCCAAAAGCTTCCGACAATAAGGCGAATTTCTATAAGATTGCGGTCAGGGCTTTGTAATGGCCACTTAATACTAGATTTTTTGTCCTTAAGCCATTTTGCCAATTTTGGAGATTTGCTTGGGGTCATTGTCCAGTGGGAAGACCCGTTTGCTAGCAAGCTAAAACTTTCTAACTGATGTTTTTTTAGATATTGCTTCAATTTATCCACATAATTTTACTTCCTCATGATGCCATTTATTCAGTCCCTACTGCAGCAAAGCACACTCACAACATGAGGCTGCCGCCCCTTGTGCTTCACAGTTGGGATTGTGTTCTTCGACTTGCAAGCCTCCCCCTTTTTCCTCCAAACATAATCATGGTCATTATGGTCAAAGTAGTTATGTTTTTGTTTAACCAGACTAGAGGCCATTTCTTCAAATAGTATTATCTTTGCTCGATGTGGAGTTGCAAACCATAGTCTGTGTTTTTCATGGCAGTTTGGAGCAGTGTCTTTTTCCTTGCTTAGTGACCTTACGGGTTTTGAGAATATAGGACTTAACTGCTGATATAGATACTTTGTACCTAGTTCCAGCAGTGTCTTTACAAGGTCCTTTGCTGATGTTTTGGAATTGATTTGCCCTTTTAAAAAAAAGTATGTTAAACTCCTTATCTAAACATATCTCCTTCCTGACTAGTATGACGGTTGCGTGGTTCCATGGTGTATACTTGCGTACTATTGTATGTACACATGATTGGGGTACCTTCAGGCATTTAGAAATTGTTCCCATGGATGAACAAGAATTTTGGAGGAGTTTGTTTTCTGAGTTTTTTTTTTGTTTTTTTTTTAAATCACATAACAACAAACAACTAGACAGCAACCAGTCACAGAGAAACTTGACTCAAACAATGAAACACAAAATGGCCTACAATGTTAAATATACTCCCTGATTAGGGCAACACAAGGCAGCTGCCACTAATTGGGGAGCAAACAAATACAAACAACAATTAAAAACATGAACATACAATTAACAAACACACTGACAGTAATTGTCAGTCAGTTAAAACAAAAACAATTCTCACTATAAAAATCGAACTTTTTTTTTAAACCCACCAATTGACACCAAGTCACTTATATGAAGCTCTGACACTGTTCCACAGATGAGGTGCTTTGAAAAAGAACTGCCCAAATCAGTAGTTACAGGGTGTCTGTAATACTATCCAACTCTGCGATCTAGTATTGAAACCAGACGATCTATGTGTTAACAGAGATGATACATATAATGGAAGCCTGTGGAGTAGAGCTTTGTATACAAAAATTGAATAATGTAGTGATCTACGCACTTTTAAGGAGGTCCAGACAACTTTCTGGAAATGCAGTGATGTGTTTTTTAACTATCCAAAGTAATAAAACACAGGCCACAATGGTAAACAGAGTCAGGCAGTTTCAGAGTAGAAGCAGATGCACTGGTAAATTGTGTCCCCAGAGTCCACCACAGGCATGAAAGTTCACTGAACAATTTGTCTCCTGTTCACTATGGAGAAGCAAGATTTGTTTCTGTAGAAAAAAAACACTTTATACTTAAGATTTTTAACAAGCTTGTTGAAATGTTTATTAAATTAAAGTTCACTGTCAATCCAAATTTCTAGGTATTTGAATGAAGGGACCTGTTCAATTACAGAACCATCCAATGACTGAAGCTTGTATTTTTTTTGAGATCATCTGGCGGAATTTTAAGAACAACATGTATTTGGTTTTACTAGTATTAAGCACAAGCTTTAATGTTTAGTGCTACTTGCATTTTATTAAATTCAGACTGTAAACTGGCCATAGCAGCAATGATTGTTGGAGCACAAGCATACAGAATAGTATCATCGGTATAGAGGTTAAATGTACAATTATTTATTGATTGACCAATAGAGTTATTGTATATTAGTAAAAAATAAGGGAGTTGTACAACCAAGAACATGCAGCAGGACTAGGTCTATTGATGACAATATCTTGAGCATGACACCATGGGCAAAAGTATTGAAGGCCTTAGACAAGTAAATAAACAATGCAGCACAAGTTAATTTAGCATCTATTGCATTAACAAGATCATTCATAACTAGTGTAGAGGCAATAACAGTGCTGTGGGGAGGTCTAAAACCGGATTGATTTGCTTTCAAAATACACTTCTAAGACAGGAAAGTGCGGAGCTGCACTTATCAGTGATTCAAGAATCTCACTAGACAAGGAAGCCTTGAAATTGGGCGATACTTGTAAAGATTACCACTATTGCCACCCTTTTGAGGAGGAAATACAAATGCATATTTCCATCATTTAGGAATAAGTCCTAAGAATAATGTCACGAATGGCTCAGACGCAGGTAAGTGGACACAGGCGCAGAGTTTCACTATATGCAGAATCTTTATTCTAAGTCAGGCAAACAGGAACTATAACGGAATACTTAGAATAACGAACAAAACAAAGGATCAAACCGAATGCACCATACCTTAAACAAGAGCCTTCATACATCAAACACAAAACACACAATGAACCAACACTGGCTGACACGAAAGGACCAAACTATTTACAAGAACTAATGAGTGAACTGAAAACAGGTGTGGAGAAACTCAGGTGTACAACATGACAAACTAGTGACAGAGATTGCCGTACAAGGAAACAAAGGAACCAAAAGGGGGCAGAACAGGACAAGAATGACATCATCGCAGATAAAGTAAAAAATATGTGTTACTGCACCACCAATAAGGGATGCTCTGCATATTAATGGAGGTTCCAAATTGTCTGCCCCAATAGCTCTCTTAGAATCTAAGATTAATAGCGCATCTAGTACTTCCTTACTAGAGAATTGTCTAAAAGCAAACCCAGAACCCACATTCCCAATATCAGCAAGCAGATTTTCCTCAACCGACTCCAGGTCACACTTAAAACGTGATGACCTAGCTACAGAGTCAAATTCTGTATGTACCTTGCGGAATCAAATGATGATCACAGCATTTATTAACTAATTTTTCACAGTGATGATGATGTCAGAGACAGAATGAATTTGGTGAGGGGTTGAAAAAGAGTTACAACACTTTAGAGATGCAATAGTATGGTAGAGAAAATGAGTGAAATACACGAGTCGAACGGATTACCTTTTCAGATGGTTTATTTGCATTAATATTGCTTCACAACCCCACAGCAATATGCCCTCTCGCATGTGACCAGCGCTAGTCGAAGCAGGAAGAGACAGTTCCATGGCCTCAACCGCTTTAATACCCCAACTTTAGACCAGTCAGAAACATCGACACATCCCCCAGTTCACCCCCAATGACCAATCGATATGTTCCTGGTCATTCTTATCAGTTAACCCCACCCAGGCAGGATCCAATATCACACCCATGTTTATCACACCTAAACTATTTGCTTTGTCAAAGGCACATTGGAATGTATGGGGGAGGGGTGTCACAGGAGATGTCTGTTCTTCTCCTTCCCCGAATATCATGTGTGTTTATAACTAATTATACTAAAATGATATGAAGTTTAACAGATATATACCCAAATGTAAACAAATACTGTAACAACCGAATTATGTAAGCAAACTACTTTTCTAAACATGTATATGAACTGAAAATCTACCACAATAGTTTTCCAGAACTTGGCTGGGTTTCCTGAACAATCGGATGGAACAGACAGGGTTAATACAACCTCTTAAGTAATATTTGGACAGTGTTGTTCTACAGGAAGTAGTATATTTCTGTCATTGTCACGTTCTTAGGTGTAGTACAGAGGAAAGCCAAGCCAAGAGTGTGATAGTACATTTAAAAACGGGTATATTCTCAATGAAAACAAACCGTAAACGGTGAAAACATGTACTGGGTTTTAAATTGTGCAATGCAGCGACTAAATATTTACAACAAAAGCAACACGTATAATCCACAAAGTACTGTGAAATATAGACAATATCCCACACTGTGCACGAAGACCCAGTGACTTTTATAACAAATATAACCACTAAACCAGCTGTGCCCATTCTAATCACCCACATCTGAAACAAGTGCAAATCTCAAAGTTACATAAGTTCCCCAATATCCTCCTAGCCCACTAGATGTCCACATCGAACTAGGAATTGTGACAGTCATAATGGACGGAACAAGGCAATTTACAAAGGAACATAGTCAAACCATTATAAACCATAAAAATGTGGGTCTTATCTATAGAGAAATTGCAAAGAAAGCCACGTTGTGAGTATAGTTTACCACACCATTAAAAGGCTCTTAGAAACCAGTGAAAAATTTGACAGGAAGAGTTTGAGCAGATTGAAAGCAACAAAAGAATCAGAAGACATGTTTCTGAGAGTGAACAAATTTTGTGGCAGCTCATATGACAACAGCTTCAAGCACAGCTTAACACTGGTGTAAGTAAGCAAGTCTCAGTTTCAAATGTGTGGCGAAGACGTCAAGCTGCGGCTTTGACAGGTTGAGTGGCAGTAGGAAAGCCATTGCTAAGATGACAAATAAAAATAAGAAGCTTGTTTTGGCCATGAAGCACTGCCAGAGGACTGCTGATAAATTGAAGGATTTAAGAATGAAATAATTAAATTGACCTATTAGGGGTCCATGGGGTTTCATCAATCAAGTCAGTGAAAGTTTTGTTTCTCAGTGTGTGACAGCCACTGCCAAACATGGAGGAGGAGGCGTGATGGTCTGGGGATCTTGCTGTATCCAGAGTAGGTGAATGAGTGCCACTTTTAACATAAACGGCTACCACAGAATGTTGCAGTGACATGCAATATACTTTTGTGTATGCCTAGCTGGTCCAGGGTTCATCCAACAGCAAGATAATTACAAAAAATAAACCTTGAGACTATGTCAGAATTACCTTTGATGAAATGAGCAAGGCGGGAAGGTTCAATACATGGAATGGCCAGCACAGTCGCTTGACTTAAACCCCTTCGATCTGGTTTGGGATGAGCTGACCCGAGAAGGTTAAATTAAATCAAATATATTTTATGAAGCCCTTTTTACATACCTGTTGTCACAAAGTGGTTTTAAAATCACTTTGGAACCCCAAAGAGCATGCATCAACAGGGTTGATGCACTGTGGCAAAGAAGAACTCCTAGATAGGATCGGCTACAAGTTATTTGGGCTTGGTAGTCGTAAGGTGTGGTCCATGGCTATTCATGTCCTATTAAGTGTAAAGAGAACAGGACACAATAAATTGGCAGCACAAGAAATGGGCTGCACAAGACTTCAAAAATATCTAAAAAAGCCTGCCCAGATTATTAGAGTCAAGGTTGAAGGGAAGAAAAAAAGTTTAAAGTAGGCTTGGAACGGCTTGTGTTCCTAAGCATACCACATCATCTGTATGTCACAAGGAGAATGTGTGGCATGGACATGTATGGCCCCGAATGGCACTGGGTCACTGGTGTTTATTGATGATGTGACAGAAGACAAATGCCAGATAGTTCTGAAGTGTTTAGGGAAGTGTTGTATTGTTAGATTTTGGTCAAAGTCAGGGGTGTTGATTGTATGTGATTCACTTCACAGATAAACAATGATCCCAAACATACTATGAATTATATTAACAACGTAACTTGCAACTCACATACAGTTAATAAAGATTGCCAGTTTATACATTTACTATGACATTTAGCTTCTTTACTCTGGATCTTGACAATTTCAAAAGCTAAACCAGAACTACATCAATACAGGAGTATCAAAAGAATGATTAACTGTTTTATTATGGGTTGTGCCAAATGTTGCAGGTATTTTTTAGATCAATGTAAATATTGTCATCATTTCAAACAATTAATTCTCAAATATTATCTCAAATAATATGTGGAGCAATAATAAATGAATCATATATAAATATATATATATGTATATATATATATTTTTAGAGAGGAACAGTCATTCTTTTTAAACGCACCAAAGATTCCATTTACACTCCGCTATAAAAGTTATTTTATGAAATCCTTAGCCTAAGGACCTTACTATGTAATTTTTGCAGCCCTATTCATAGGTTTGCAATTGATTTGCAATCCCAGCGCTGGGCATTTCGGATCATCGCCCAGACCTGGTGATGACAAGGTAGAAGGAAACTGAAAAGCTTGTTCTTAACAATATACATTTCAAAAACCTGAGGCTGTGAGGCTATATTGAGGCTATGAGGCGATATTGAGGCTGTGAGGCTATATTAAGGCTGTGAGGCTATATTGAGGCTGTGAGGCGATATTGAGGCTGTGGCTACCTTCCTAATAGTCTGCTTGCCACTACCATTAGGTCATTGTCTTGATGTGTATTCCAGTTGGCATCACATTTCACTTCATTAAGCTCATAAACAAATATTAACCCCCATTTGATTATTTGAACTCTTCAAATACAGATTTAAGGATTGGACTCGGAGCTCAAAAATCCATTCAAATGCAAAAATCAACATTAAAAGGTATGGTTACCATTTCACATCACACAGAAACATCAAAAACCATCTCAGTGTTTGTAGGTGCATTCTTTTTAAAACAAATAGCAAACATTAATGTAAAATGCACTAACCAGGTGTTGCACTTTTTTATACTAAATACTATTTGGTAGTTCCCTTATACATCACATGGATACACATAAGCAACTGCACTTTGTAATAAAACAGTCATCTTATAGCACTTGTTCAAATCTTTATTTGGCCAGTTGTAGTAAGCTTTCTGGATGGGACAGAGGCTGATAGCTGGAAGCATGAAAGAGTTGATGGAGCGTCAGAGACCTAGATCGATAGTCTGTGCTTTATAGTATATTAGCCGTAGAAGTCCATCAGTGTATTTCAGGTGAAATAACACATTCAGCACCTAGATGTCCTTTTCTCTTTTTTTCTTTAGTCTTGCAGTGGATTTTAGGTGCTGATAAGGCTTGAAGGCTTATGTGCGGGAAAGCCCAAATGTTATTTAGCTTTTCATAGTGAAAATCTAAATATATTGCACTTTTTACCTGTCGATTGTTTAATTCTAAGCTGTCTTATTCTTCAGTCCCTTTTGATATTAGATTACTTACAGATGGTCCAGTGCTGTGCACCACTTCCCCTGTCCTGCTTGATTCAAGTTAAATTGACACCTTTTCTGAATGTATCATATGTACGTTTGGGCGACAGGTGAGGCTGACTGGATGAAAAAGCTAAAAAGGGATTTCTTCCAGCTACCTTTTCTTCATCCCTGTTCATACGTCCCCGCCTCCTGTGGATGGCCATGGCTCATATGACATCCAAACATTCCTTATGCCAAATGGATGACGATTTAAACAGGGAGTGGCTCTTGGCTCTGTAGTGCTGGTACCATAACACTGCAATGGAATCCCTCTTTCCATCTCAGTCATATTCAAAGTCAAAAGAAATGGTCCCTACATCTCTGTCTTTTGTGACTCCCGGTGGAAAGAATGGACTTGTGACCATCGTAGTTCTACCATTTGCATACACCAACGACAGACGTTAAGCATGTTTCGGTGAGCTTTTCGTGAACAGCTTCGAGGTAGGTTGATGTGGTGACCATTGTTCAGTTAGTCTCTGTGAGAAAGATGAGTGCGATTGCTGAGTGCCACAGCACTTAGATGGTGATAGAGATACATTGTGGAGACCTGAGTCAGAATTGACAGATTTTTTTTTATCTGCAGCAGGTTCGCCTTCTTGATGATTGCTGCGATGTTGCTTGAGATTGTGGGGGATGATACTCCCTAAGGGTTTGAATATTAAAACCAGACTAACCACTTCACTTCCAGAATAAATAGGGTCACCACAATATTGTTTCTGGTGACTAACAGGTTACTCACACTACGCCATTCCACTAGCCGGTCAATCTCACTATCGTACTTGGACTCTTCAATTAGATCAGAGACTTTGCGGTGTCACCTTGACAGGTGCAAATGTAAAGCTGTGGGTATAGAGTGAGCTCAAGTCTACACAAATTACTTTAAGTGGAGGTGGTGGAATATGTAGGACCTGGGTCATTACTGAGAAGACAGGTGGGTGGATGGGAGGTGCAACACCATCATTTTTAAATGATACAAAAGCTCTTTATTTAAATGAGTGACAGACTCAATGCTTGATTTTGACAGCAATCGTTGAGATGAGCCTGTCTTATGCTTGCACATCTGCTTCTCCTCGAGCGGAGTACAGTAACTCTGTTCTCTCTTATATGCAAATTGAAAACTTGTAAATGTTGACAAGGACTTTGTTAATGATTGATCATTAGTAAATTGTACACTTCAGACATGCATAATTTTAATGTTACGACATACCAATTGACTTCTCCTAACACCATCATGACATAATGTAGACTTTTTGTGACATTTTGTCACCTTTTCCAGAATTTGTCAAGGCTGAAAGTCCTGCTGGTTGTAATCCCAGGGCCAATAAAAAAACAGAACAGTTTTTCTGTCCCTGAGCAAGACTGTTAACAACTACTGCTCTGAGATTGTTGTCATTAATGGGCATGGGCATTGTTAGGTTTGTACCGATCATCGCACTTTAGATTTAGCCAAAACCTCTATCCTGTTATATGTAGAGTAGGGTTGGGAACCTGTGGTGCGTTATGCACAACCGAAGCTCTCTCAATGTTAATTTTTTGCCCAAAACTAGAAAAAAAATCACAGCGAGCGTTGTCTGCTTAAATGTTGAATAGTGTAACCATACTTCGGAACGCTTTCGACTCGCCATTAACCTGACGCTGTTGGGGTTTGAACAATCTCTGTCTCTACTGTCTGACAAATATTATTGTTTGAGCACTTAAATTGGCATGCACACACACTTGGTTGATGTTTAGCAAACATTTTTATTTGTTTATCAGTTTATTTCAAACTTGTTTGGAATGCTCTGCAAACTTCTTTTTCCTTTCACAGCCTTACCAACAGTTGGGTTTTTATCCAGGAAATTTGCCAGAAAGTGTATTGGTTTACAGATGGAGGCCAGTGATAAGCAAATTGTGTCTTCACTTTCTGTGGCTTCTTCTTGTCATGACTCTGGGTGAGGTGTAGAGTACAAGGAGAAAGCCAGGCACAAGATCCATAGAGTTGAAGGTGACTTTAATTAGCAGTCTTTTACCAAGACCAAATGCAAAGAAAATCATACTCACTAGTCCTTGTAATAAAATAACAAAAAGAGAGACAGCGCTTAAATGTTGAACGACAATAAATATGACACAAGAACACAATGGACCAGCTCTTCACGCTCGCAAGGATCCTGGAGTGGGCCTGGGAGAATGCCCATCCAATCTGCATGTGTTTGGTGGATCTGCTGAAGGTGTATGACCGGGTATTCCGGGAGATACTACGGGAGGTGCTATTGGAGTAAGGGGGCATCTTTTCAGGGCCATCCAATCTCTGTACGGTAAAAGCAAGAGCTGTGTCCGGGTTCTCTGCAGTAAGTCAGATTCGTTCTTGGTGGGGGCAGGTGTCCACCAGGGCTGTGCTTTGTCACCAATCCTGTTTGGAATGTTCATGTACAGGATATCGAGGCGTAATCAAGGTGGGGAGGGGTTGCTGTTTGGTTGAGTGAGGATTTTATCACTAGTTTTTGCAGATGATGTGGTCCTGATGATGACATCACCGGTCAGTGACCTTGCTGTGATGACGAGGTTTCATTCGCTTTATCCCACTGTTGTGATGAAAAGCCAGAAGGCAAAGCTCTCGATCTACCGTTAAATCTTTGTTCCTACCCTCATCTACGGTCATGAAGGCTGGGTGATAAACGAAACATGGAGATCGCATGTACAAACAACCGAAATGGGTTTCCTCAGGAAGGTGGAGAGCCTCTCCCTTGGGGATAGGGTGAGAGGCTCAGTCATCTGTGAGGAACTTGGAGTAGCCGCTGCTTCGTATAGAAAGGAGCCATTTGAGGTGGTTTGGGCATCTGGTCATGCCAGAAATTATTCACAACATGTATTTTCTACAATGTAAACTTTGACTGAAATTATCAATAACAATTTATATATGTATTTATTATGCTTTTTATGAGTTCAGGTTTTTTGAGTTTGAATGAGTTTCGAATTAGTGTGCAACATTTATATCCAACTATACTTCTAGATAAGTGTTTTGGCAAGCACTACATGAACAGCATCACAAGTGAATCAACATTATTCTGGTAGTCATGACACTATCTCACAAGCTATCAAAGACAGCGTGCCAGAAAAAGGACAGTAGTAATGTACTGTTATTTAGACAACAGTAATGAACCCACAGAATGAGTGGTAGCTGCTGATTGGATGTGTAGTAGTGGCTGTGCGAAATGGTGATAAAACTGTAGATATTGCTATACCGTTTTATTTTAACAGACATGCACAAATTGCTCAAAGAAATAGAACTTCCACTTATCATTACTATATTTGCATTCAGGCAGAATACATAAAAAGATCAACAAGCATTAGCTTAGCTTAAAACTATGGAATATTGACAGTAAAGCTACAATATATTGAAAGCTAAAACAATAATAACTAGCCAACCAAGCCAACCATAAATTCTAATTCACGCAACTTGTTTGGGAAGTGAGGCATTTCTAACTGCAAACTGTAAACATAGATAATGTATATATCTTAATGTTTTTTAAATAATTAATTTAGTTTCATGTGCTGTTAAAATCACCTTAATTAGTCAGAGTTCTCTAAATCATGGATTACCTGTCACGAGTGATGGGTTTTTGCTTCTACATGGGGTGTTTAGTGGAGAGGACCTCTGTTCTTTCCGGAAAATTGTTTTGCTAATGCTCGCAGATGTTTCTATTTAGCTAAACCCCAGGGTTATAATTGGTGCTAGTTTGGGTTTCCACTTTGTAGCTCATCGTTTGAAGTCACTTCGGTATTGGTGAGTGGCATTTTTTTTAGATCACTGTTTGAAGTTTTTTAGTAAGTCGCAGTATGCACAGTTTTCTGTTCATTCAGTGTGTATTTTTTACGTTTGGTGTGTATCCTGTTTTGTTTTATTAAATAAACAACCACGAAAGAGATATCAAGACTCTGCAATTTGCTTTCTCTGCACTTCTACCACTTGAGTTTGTGACACCCCTAACTGCAAGCTCAAAAGTGAAACTTGACAGTCACATCGTTGCTAGTAGTTAGCTAAGCTTTGCACTGTATGCCTCACATTGTCATGCTTTTTTATTCCTGTAAGACATTCAATTTCCAAATGGAAGCAAATGTACTGAAAGCAATTGCTTCGCAATCCCAACGACCAGAGATGCTGCAGATATATCCTTTATATTTAAACAAAAGCCACCACTGCATTAAACACACAGAAAAACAGCTGAGCCTTTTTTCAGAAAGATATAAAAGGAATTGACTCGCAGGTTGATTGCTCGGGCTCCTCCAATGTAGATGGCCTGTTCAGCTACCAGAGCCATTAATAAAACAACGGGGCCTCATGTATCAATCTTGCGTACGCACGAAAACACGGCGTACGCCAGCTTTCACGTTCACGGTCAGATGTACTAACAGTGAAATTAACGTAAGAATGTGCGTTCTTCCACGTAAACTTCATGCCTGGCGTATGTACATTTTTCGTGATTTCTGCCAGCTGGCGACTCATAGAGGCAATAAAGTGAAGTGGCTAACATTACACTACGAATTGTTCTATTGCACCTGTCAGATATTGCTTATAATTAGCAATTGATTAATTATTTGCTATATTATTGTCACATGAGTCTAATTACAATATTCTATTAATTATGCAATTCAGTAACATATATAAAGGATGAGAAAATTGATACAACCCGTCTAGCAATGGCAGCGTTGGCTTTATTAGAGGACATTTTCAATGGACAAATCCGGAGAACGAGTTTTTAGGGACCACAGTGATTTTCTGGCCCACGATGATGACTGGCTTCAGCCGTTTCAGACTTCCAAGGGCTATACTCTTGGAGCTCTGCGCTGAGTTGGGTCCGAATTTGGAAAGACAGACAGTGAGGAGCCACACATTACCCGTTCCTTTACAGGTGCTTACTACACTTGGTTTCCTGGCAACCGGTTCTTTCCAAAGAGAACTGGCAGACCGCTCAGGAATAAACCAGTCGTATTTGAGCCGTGCAATGCCACCTTTATGGGACGGCATCATCCGCTTGTCTACCCGGTATATAACGTTCCCATACGATGCCGGTGACCAGCCAAACATCAATGCGCAATTTGCAGCGATTGCCGGTTTTTCTAATGTAATCGGAGCGATCGACTGCACACTTATTGCTATAAAGGCGCCCCCTGAAGAAGAATTTGCATATGTGAATCGGAAACATTTTCATTCAATAAATGTGCAGATTATATGTGATGCACAAATGCGCCTAACAAATATTGTGGCAAGGTGGCCTGGGTCAACCCATGATTCATATATCCTTACAAACAGCATGGTTGGGATGAGACTCCAAGCTGGCAGGGTGCGCGATGGGTGGCTACTTGGTAAGTTATGCATTTAAATATGGTTCAATGTAAAAGTTTAATTTGGGTGTCTGTAATTATTCAACTGCCCATCGGGAGACAGTGGTTATCCACTAAAGACGTGGCTGTTAACCCCCCTCAACAACCCACAAACTGACTGATCAGTTGTGGAGCGGGCGATTGGGCAGCTGAAATGTCGGTGGCGCTGCCTTGACAGGACCGGGGGGATGCTGTTATACCGCCCTGACAAGGTTTGCCGCATCATACTGGCCTGTGGAGTGCTGCACAATGTCGCGCACAGGCATGGCATACCCCTTGGTGAGGTGGGGGCACCGCCAGATGACCCTGACCCAGGACCAGTATATGTACAGCACAATCAACAAGCCATTCAGGCGCGTCAACGTGTAATTGCGACAATATAAATGGTACTCAGACACAAAGCTAATTTTCTTACCAATTCTTTTAATGAATGGCTTATTTCTGTGAGTGCGTCAGTGACATTTATAAGGTGACTGTTCATTTCTCCAATGGCCCTAACAATTTGCTGTTGTGACTCCAGAACAGCATGCGTCAAGACGCGGCCAGATGGACGGGCTTCAGCACTGGGGGGAACATTAGAGACACCGGAGACGCTGGACTGAAAGGGCCCTGGCTGCTCGGGTGGTGCGGACTCTGAGTGCGTGCCAGTGGACGTTCCTGCGGTTCCTAAGTCCAAATAAACACAGGGACATGTTAACAGTCATTCGAGTCTGTTCCTTATTAATGGGTACACGCATTTGCAATAAAAGCAGTGGATACGTGAAATCTCTGGTGTACTTTTTGCCACATTGCATGGATGTTGAAATTAAACGGTGGCTGGTAGGCTATATGTATCAAAGCTAAGTTAAGGAAATTAATTTGAGTCACCTTGCTGGCAGTCCTGTAGTGTATCCGAGTCTCCTACATCAGCGGATACGATTCCAGAGATTAACGTGTCTCCTACAATAGAGGCAACTCTCTGATCAAAGGGTGCAAGTTCATCGGTCCCTGTACCACCACCTGTTCTGCCCACACTTTGTCGGTGCGCAGCAGTTCTCCGCTTAACTTCCACCTTTATGTCTGACCATTTCTTCTTCAGGTCATTTACGGTGCGACTCTCAGATCCCACCGCGTTGACGGCATCAGACAAACTCGTCCACTCTTTTTTCTTTCATTTGTTATTTATTCCAGATGACAAATTGCCAAATAAAATATTTTTTCTTGTTTCTACCTCTGATAGTAGCACCTCTAATTCGTTTTCAGTGAAATTTTGTTTCTTGGTTGCGTTAGCCATGTTCTTGCAGGTGTCTTTTGCCAAATTGGACTAATTACCATATTTAAAGTAATTTAATTGAGGGAGGAGACAGGGTGTGGTGTTGTGCTCATGCATGTGCGCTCAATTTCGCGTTAATTGGGATGTTCAAACAGAATGTATGTGGAATGCTGCGTACGCTGAGATTCATACATCTGAATTTTTTGGTGCGTACGCACATTTATAGCTTTGTCCGTACGCAATGATTTAGTATGAGTTCAACGCAAGTCTTTGTACATGAGGCCCCAAGTGGAGCAAGCTGGCGTTAATTCATTCGTCAATCTGTGGGATAACTATGTTGCAGATGCATAGAGGTGATTTGATGTTTTGTTTTCTTCAAAATGTTTTGCAATGTCAAAGAAGGTGGAGAAGAACTTGGTGTTTGCCTTGTCTTGGTATTAAACAATAAAATATGAATGTCTCCTAAAAATTCCCAGCCTCCAACCAGTAGTTTACAGTAAATGTACCCTATATTAAAACGTTTGCGGTCACATGAAAATAAACATGAAAGATTGAAAAAAGACTGTAGGAAATTGATCAGAAAATAAAGTTATTGACATTACATAATTATTTTATTTATATAAAAAATGTGTCTTACTTTCATCCAAAAAAAAATCAATTTGCAGCAATTATCAACCTTGCAGACTTTTCGCATTCTTGTTTTCAATTTGTTATGGTAAATTAGAAGATATTTGACTCCATGCTCCTCCCACATATTGTATTGACTTGATGGGCCCTTTTATCATAGAATACAATCAAGCTCAAGGTTGAGATCCAGCGATTGTGCTGGTGATTCTATCATAAACAGAATACCAACTGACTGCTTGTTGCCTAAATATTTATTGCATACTTTGGAGCTGGTAGTTGCTTGGGTTTTGGTACCTATGAATTAGAGGCAGCTGTACTGCGTTGTCTCTAATTGGGGGCCCTATTTAGTTTCTTTCTCCCGGTTTGTGGTTCTTTGTTCCTGTATGGAGCTCATGAGTTGCTGCACTTCGGTTTTTTTTTTTTTTCCTTAAGTTTGAAATGAAGAAATCTGATTTTCCTTGCTTGCTCTGCACCTGTGTCCTTCACCCTACATTGTGACGGGGGAAACTGTTTTGGTTCCTTGTTCCAATCTAGCGCATTCCACAGAGAATGACACGGCATTACAAAATACAGTGATAGTTTTCCTTCTACCAAAATCCCCTTTACCCTGTACAAAACTCCTACATCACCACCTAAAGCTCAAGACCATTATATTGTCGCCACTATCCTTGACAGAAGGCATTAAACACTTTGTTGTGATCCAAACACATCAAACTTAGATTTGTCTGTCAGTAAAACATTTTGTCCTATCTTCCTTTGTCCAGTGTCTGATTTTTTGCCCATCTTAATCTTTTTTTTTAACAGCCAGTTTGAGATATGGCTTCTTTGCTACTCTGCCTAGAAGGACAGCTTCCTGGAGTCGCCTCTTCACTGTTGATATTGAGACTGGTGTTTTGCCGGTACTATTTCATGAAGCTTCCAGTTGAAAAGCTGTGAGGAGTCTGATTCTCAATCTAGACACTCTAATGTATTTGTCCTCTTACTCAGTGGTGCACTGCGCCCTCCCTTTACTATTTCGGTGAGATTGCACTCTTTTGCAAGTAGTACACATCATTATACCAGATTTTCAGTTTCTTGGCAATTTCTTGCATGAAATTGCTTTCCTTTCTTAGGACTAGAATAGACTGACGAGTATCAAAAGAAAGTTATTTGTCCTGGATATAGATGTCTTGTCTATTTTTACAGTTCTCTTTGTGCTCGGTAATCTTTGTGAAATATAGTTACAAGTTTATACATGATAAATGTATTTTTAAGGACTAAAACACAGCTACAAATCTATTATCCACTAGTTCATGACTGGACTTACGTCTAATAACTTCATCTTTAGGCTACAACAAAACAAATGAAGACATTACAACAATACACACAAATACAGATTTAGCCATATGTACAATGGTTGAACCCCAACATCAAGGATAGATTATAAAATAAAAAGGCAGTCAACACCAGAGAGACTAAGTAGTTTATTGTTGGTTGTCGATCATGTGATCTCGCAACGTTTTTAAATATTCTCGGTGGAGTCAGACACCACCATTTGACAAATCAAAAGCAGACACAAAATCACCAAATCCTGTGAACTCTTTCATACTAGGTGTCAAGAATAAATGGACAAAATAAAATCGAAGAGCGATTGTAAGCTAACAATGACAGACAATCACCGATTACCTGACATAATAAAAAACGTAAATGTTTAACGCAAGTACGTTTATGACTTCTTTAGGTATAGTTTAAAAATACAAATGGAAGAGATGCATTTTTCGCTTCCCAGGCGTAGCAGAGCTGACACTACTGTAGAGTCAATTAAAAGAAGAAAACACATCAAAGAGTTCTCTCCTCTCACCACCTTCAAACAAAGGAGGTCCCCCTGGCGAGGGCACACAAACAGGTGGTAATCCCGCCAGTGCGCTGGGGGAGCCTCTCATCCCATCTCTCTCACCCTCGGTTTTCCTTTCTCCCCGCACTCTCTTTGACTAATCTGTCAGCCCTCAACTCGTGAACTGAAAATGATAGAAGCAGTGAGACGATGCCAGAGCCAATGCCTGTTATGGCACAGACCTCAGGGGTTGTATGCACAGCCGTGATAAGCCATCTTGCTTTTTCTCTCCACTACTCATTAAGACTTTGTGCCTGAATCCAACCCTCCTTTCGTATGGTCTTTAAAAAATATAGGCTGGTGTTGTAAACTGTCTTACCCTCTGTCAATCATAACGGCAGTTATTTTTATAATATTGAGAGAGAAACATTAGTTATCTGGCTAACCTTTGTTTAATGGAAGACTTAAAGACTAAAGCTTACAGCTTCTAAATCTGCACCCACCGGTTGTTGAGTCAGATCGACATGTGGCTGAAATACACTGGGTTCACATTACCCAGTAAAATATTGTTTCATTACAAGAATGTAATCATTAAACAGTATAGTGTCCCAGATTTTAACATAATAGGCTACTGGCAGTGGTAGTGGCAATGTTGTATTCATTTCTTCGAACTAAACCCTTTGGATGCAACAAGTGTTAGAATGACTGAGGAACAGAGAACCTACTGGAATTTCAACCGTATTCAAATTGAATGCACCGGTGGTTAAATACGCAAATCTTAACAAATGTTTAAATGGTCATGTTGCATGTGAGTAAGTCTGTTTGTTTAGCAATAAGCACAGCATAAATCAACACAATTGACTTACTTATTTGTCATCATTGTCCTGATACAACTATTGTAGTAAAAAGTAAATTGTACTGACATTCTTTAACCTATGTGTGAGGCTTTTCCTGATGTCTCTCAAATCATCTTCATTAGCCTACTTAACTTTTTTAGACCACCTCAGAGATCACATAAGATTATTTTTATCCAACCTTAGCCTTGATGCCAATATCTAGCAAAAAAACAAACAATATTTCTCTCATGGGTGAGGTGTGTTGCACACAAGAGTGTTTAGGGAGAACACTTCTGTGTATTGTTTTAATTAGGAGCACAGCTGTTTTGTGTATAGCTAAGCACCGGGCATAGGTTAGTTAATCAGTGGGTTATTAAAGGTCCCTGGTTAGGTTCACGTGTGCTTGATATTGTTTTAGATCATGTATCGTAATGAGTGTTTATGTGTATGTGGAAGCTGTTTTGGATTCTGTTTTTTTGTATAAGTCGCAATCGCGCAGTTTAATTTCATGTATACTTTTTTCCGTTTGTTGTTCTATGTTTGTTTTAATTGTAATTAAACCACCACGCCTGTGATTCTCTGCATCTAGCTACACTTTGCACAATAAGCAATATATCTGTAGATAAGAACATCCCAGAAACACTTCCAATTGCTCTGTCAAACTATGACCACTGGGACTACACACAAAATGAAGGGCACTGTTAATACTCCTGACACAATCCCTCATTTTGTTGAATTACACATGGTTTATTGAATTAAAAAAAGTTAATCACTGAAAAAATCTTTATGGTTAAGGTTGAACAAATTATTGTAAGAAAAAATATATATAATTTAGTATAATTATTTCACACATATGATGTGGAAACTCCCAGTTAACATAGATAAAATAAATAGCTCAACAAGGGCACGATTACCTTTCTATCCCCCTTCAATAAAAGTCATTGAAGGTTGTGGGGCAGCCTTTCATATAAAAAAAAATCTATTATTAAATCCAAAATAAAAGAAAAATCAAGGTAAAATGACGACCAATGAGCATTCTTCAAAAGCGTGTATAATATAAACGTATATAATATGAGAATAATAATTATAGCACGTTTGGATACCCCAGTTTAGTGGCTGAGAGTACTGGGGCACCAATGTGAAACATATCAGAGCTACATAACACTAGCCTGTATAGCAGTGTGGCACAAAAGAAGCAATTAATGAAAAACTCACATGTTTGTGGAGCTTGCTAAAAAGCATCAACCGGATCCCACATGGTCTGACGAAACGAAGATATAGATTTTTGCCATTGCTCAAAGTGTGATTATGTCTGGCTCAAACGTATCATTGCCAATGCCAAACCATCTCTAATGTGGACAGTGGTGCTAGCATTATGAGGTGGTGGTGCCACCATCAGTCGGTACTGAGCATCTTGTTCAAAGGGGAATGTATGGAACAAAACACAGGGATATACTGGAGGAGAACCCCCTTCTGGGAAGTTTGGGAGAAAATGCACATTGTAGCAGCACAATAATCCCATGGACAAATCGTAACCAATATTGGGGTGGCTCAAGAACAATTGTCTTAAAATCACTGGGAAACTTCACTCAGGTGTGACATACAAAGCTGGTACATACCTACCCCAAAATGTAACATGTTAATTCAGCGATAATCAACATATTCATGTGTGGGAGGTTGGATACTAATGTGTGGGGGTTGGATACTAATGTGTGGGGGAGGGTGGATACTAATGTGTGGGGGAGGGTGGATACTAATGTGTGGGGGAGGTGGATACTAATGTGTGGGGGGAGGTGGATACTAATGTGTGGGGGTTGGATACTAATGTGTGGGGGAGGTGGATACTAATGTGTGGGGGAGGTGAATACTAATGTGTGGGGGGAGGTGAATACTAATGTGTGGGGGAGGTGAATACTAATGTGTGGGGGGAGGTGAATACTAATGTGTGGGGGGAGGTGAATACTAATGTGTGGGGGGAGGTGGATACTAATGTGTGGGGGGGGTGGATACTAATGTGTGGGGGGGAGGTGGATACTAATGTGTGGGGGTTGGATACTAATGTGTGGGGGGTGGATACTAATGTGTGGGGGTGGATACTAATGTGGGGGGGGTGGATACTAATGTGGGGGGTGGATACTAATGTGGGGGAGGTGGATACTAATGTGTGGGGGAGGTGGATACTAATGTGTGGGGGAGGTGGATACTAATGTGTGGGGGGAGGTGGATACTAATGTGTGGGGGGAGGTGGATACTAATGTGTGGGGGAGGTGGATACTAATGTGTGGGGGAGGTGGATACTAATGTGTGGGGGGGTGGATACTAATGTGTGTGGGGTGGATACTAATGTGTGTGGGGGGATACTAATGTGTGTGGGGATACTAATGAGTGGGGGGATACTAATGTGTGGGGGAGGTGGATACTAATGTGTGTGTGGGTGGGAGGTGGATACTAATGTGTGTGTGTGTGTGGGGGAGGTGGATACTAATGTGTGTGTGTGTGGGGGAGGTGGATACTAATGTGTGTGTGGGGAGGTGAATACTAATGTGTGGGGGTTGGATACTAATGTGTGGGGGAGGTGGATACTAATGTGTGTGAGGTGAATACTAATGTGTGGGGGGAGGTGGATACTAATGTGTGGGGGGAGGTGGATACTAATGTGTGGGGGAGGTGGATACTAATGTGTGGGGGGTGGATACTAATGTGTGGGGGGTTGGATACTAATGTGTGGGGGGAGGTGGATACTAATGTGTGGGGGGAGGTGGATACTAATGTGTGGGGGGGAGGTGGATACTAATGTGTGGGGGGGAGGGGGATACTAATGTGTGGGGGATACTAATGTGTGGGGGATACTAATGTGTGGGGGATACTAATGTGTGGGGGAGGTGGATAATAATGTGTGCGGGGTTGGACACTAATGTGTGGGGGAGGTGGATACTAATGTGTGTGTGTGGGGGAGGTGGATACTAATGTGTGGGGGAGGTGGATACTAATGTGTGGGGGGAGGTGGATACTAATGTGTGGGGTGGGGAGGTGGATACTAATGTGTGGGGCGGGGTGGATACTAATGTGTGGGGGTTGGATGTTAATGTGTGGGGGAGGTGGATACTAATGTGTGGGGGAGGTGGATACTAATGTGTGGGGCGGGGTGGATACTAATGTGTGGGGGTTGGATGTTAATGTGTGGGGGGAGGTGGATACTAATGTGTGGGGGGAGGTGGATACTAATGTGTGGGGGAGGTGGATACTAATGTGTGGGGGAGGTGGATGTTAATGTGTGGGGGTTGGATACTAATGTGTGGGGGAGGTGGATACTAATGTGTGGGGGAGGTGGATACTAATGTGTGGGGGGGTGGATACTAATGTGTGGGGGTTGGATACTAATGTGTGGTGGGAGGTGGATACTAATGTGTGGGGGGGGTGGATACTAATGTGTGGGGGGGAGGTGGATACTAATGTGTGGGGAGGTGGATACTAATGTGTGTGGGGGGAGGGTGGATACTAATGTGTGGGGGGGGGGGGTGGATACTAATGTGTGGGGGAGGTGGATACTAATGTGTGGGGGTTGGATACTAATGTGAGGTGGATACTAATGTGTGGGGGGAGGTGGATACTAATGTGTGGGGGGTTGGATACTAATGTGTGGGGGGAGGTGGATACTAATGTGTGGGGGGTTGGATACTAATGTGTGGGGGGTTGGATACTAATGTGTGGGGGAGGTGGATACTAATGTGTGGGGGGGGTTGGATACTAATGTGTGGGGGAGGTGGATACTAATGTGTGGGGGGGGTGGATACTAATGTGTGGGGGGGGTGGATACTAATGTGTGGGGGTTGGATACTAATGTGTGGGGAGGTGGATACTAATGTGTGGGGGGTGGATACTAATGTGTGGGGGGTTGGATACTAATGTGTGGGGGTGGATACTAATGTGTGGGGGTGGATACTAATGTGTGGGGGGTTGGATACTAATGTGTGGGGAGGTGGATACTAATGTGTGGAGGGGGGTGGATACTAATGTGTGGGGGGTTGGATACTAATGTGTGGGGAGGTGGATACTAATGTGTGGGGGGTGGATACTAATGTGTGGGGGTTGGATACTAATGTGTGGGGGAGGTGGATACTAATGTGTGGGGGGTTGGATACTAATGTGTGGGGAGGTGGATACTAATGTGTGGGGGGTGGATACTAATGTGTGGGGGGTGGATACTAATGTGTGGGGGGTTGGATACTAATGTGTGGGGGGGTGGATACTAATGTGTGCTGGGAACCGAAATTAAATCACCTTTTAATAAGTTATTTTGAGTGTCATTGTTTTGCTTTCTTTACATTCCTCTCAGCTACTGAGCTGTAGCTTCTGGGGTTACTCATGTTTTAGGGATCCTTTCCTTGTCAGTGCCATGGGTGTTGTGGTGCAGCTTCCACCCCATGGGTATTGCAAAATAGGCTCCCTCGACACTATGAACCTATCACACGAGTTTCCCAGATGTATACCTCCAAGTATCATTGTAGAGCACGTCTATACTTGTTTATTATTTCATACTGTTTAATAATTTGATCTTCATGCGTCTAATAATTTGTTTGCCAGCTCTATGCTTATTTTAAGACTGTACTTTGGTTTCCATGGTGATGTTATCGACTACATACCTCCATTCTCTCCCAGAAATTTGAGGTGCATCCAGATCCCATGACAAGCGTATATATGGTCCAGGCTGGAGGAGGAGCCTGCATGGCCTGTATAGTGAAGGCTCTTCAATTGGTCTGTTCCACACGGAGACATTGGAGCATCTTCAGGAAATCAACATCTCCGCTCACGTATCTTTGCACCCAGGAAACACTACAGAATTCATAAATTCCGGTTGGCACATTCGTCCTGAGCCCTTCACACACGCCCTTAAGCGTCTTTATTTAATGTATCACTTACATTTCTGGTGGTACATTCCTGTTGGCGGCAAACTATACATTAGTCCCTGGGCTAACATTTACATGTAAGGCAGGCATTGTATAGTGCAACATTAAAGGTCAGAGAAAGCATCCAGCCAAATTTTGAGTAATTCCTTTCCTAGACTCCTAATTCTTGTCGACTTCATGTGTGGAGTGGTGCCGCTCACAGCTCAAGAAATTAAACCGCTCCCCATGTATCCTGGGTGGGATAAACATAAATGATGTAGGGTGTGAAGACATGCTCGGAAGGAAAATGGACACTGACAGCTGTTTGTTTAACCACTTAAATTCATTATTCATAATAAGGTGAGCAGTGAGCACAATTTGAGTGCATTTCTGATCAAAATAAATATTTCACAGCAAGACTTCTAGCCTGCCTGTATTGAAGGTTCACATTTGTTATACTCTTGTTTGTTAGAACCCTGTCAGATTCGGAAATGCACGTTGGACATGGACATTATCTAATTTCTTTGTATTGTTATTTACCTTGCGATAGGTATCTCACAACATCAATTGCAGCTGTGAATCTACCATAAAAATATAAACAATTAGGTATTGGAAAGCCTAACATTGGAATGGAATCGTGAAATATTTATTTAATTGTTGGTCTTTTGTTTTGCGTTGTTGTACTTTCAAGAGCAATGTAGGATCGTTTCTTAGCAGTATTGATAATAGAGGTCCCCTAAAATGAGCCAATGTGATTTGGCCGTCATATTTCAGGTCCAACAAGTGTACTGGTGTCCTTTATATTGATTCCACAACTTGATCCATTCAACTTGTCTTCAAGTACATACTGTTGCCTTTGCATAAACTATTGATTAGCATGGTCTTAATGAAAACCTGACATAAGGACCGCATTGTAGAAGTGCAAAGAGAAAGCACCAATTAAGCCACGCTTGTTGCTGGATGTGTATTCCGGTCTCGTCCTGCTCTGGTAAGCTGGTCTTTCGATCTTGTGCTCTGGGGACAGACCTGAATAAGTAACAATCTCCAGGCCCCAAAAAAACTTTAATGAAACCTCACGGTCAAAGGCATGAATTAATAAAACAAATAGACTCATGAAGGAGCCGTTAAGATTCTGCCATACAAAGATTTCATTGCCGGAGTTGTCATGGAAACACCCTTGTTTTGCCTTCATTGTGCCTGTAACTATAGTATTGTGCTAGTTATGTTTTTTCTATTTTTTCCCTTTTCAACATAGCCTTCTCCCTTCTTTTTGTTATGCTACGTCTCTCGTTCTCCATACCTGTCTTCAATGTTTTTTTGTCTCTCAGCGCATTTTATCTGTTACTGCATCATCTTTAGAATGCTGTATACGTTCTCCTCTATCTGGCTTCCTTCATGATCAATGAAATATTTATCAACCAACTCCACTGTTTGTATGTGGAAGTCAGGATGAACGCACAGTGGATGGAAGACAGAGTTAAGTCTCGGCTCAGGGTAATTCTTCCTTAAATATTTCCTGTGATAATTGTGTGTGGTTTCAGCGTAAACAAAGTTTGTGAATTTATGGCGATTTGATGAATGTAAATTATGGCAGTTGACGTTGAACACACACTGTGTTGATTAACTATTATGTGGATGAAGGAGCAGAGATGACACAAGGGAAGACACATAGACATTGCTGATAGTCAACAGTTCCATTTTACACTGTATATTAATATCCTTCTATTAATAGCAACCGGGAAAGGGAGTGAGTTTAGTGGGGAATCCTAGTAAATCTCGGTTACTACTAATAAAATCTTTTCAACACATTGTGTTTTTATCTCAGCTCAGGCCCCTATAGCCAAGGGAAACATAATAGCCTGATAAACCTAAACGGTTTCCAAGTGTTATTTTGAGCTGGTTCAGTGTAGCCTGTGCTTTCTTCTAATGTTGTTGGAATGTATTGCAAAGTCCCCACGCACCTTAATCGAAACAGAGTTTTATATTAAGAGGAGATTCAGTCAAAACGGAAAGTACTAAAGGCAGTGTGTCACGAACCGTTCGTATGTAGTGGAAACCAAATGCAGAGCGTCTAGACAGTTTTGGGGTTTTTTATTATAAAAGAAAACAGGACAAACAACCAATGGCAAAACGAAACACTGTAACTGAAAATAAAGTGTGCTTTATAGCGACAACTAAATGAATTAATTAAGTTGATTAATCAAAAGGAAACCAGGAAACACGGGGTGAAGACATACCCTCAGCCCTCCGTGACACAGTCAAGCTTTAGTTGCCATGTAAAGGCAGTTATTGTCAACCATCCTGGTGTTGTGGCCCTTTGTCATTAGTTAGATGGAGAAGAAAATAATAAAAAAGATCGAACATTTTAAACTCAAACTTTTCTTTGATTTTATTTAATTGGTCAGCATCAAGATGTTATAGTTCTTTAAATCTGAGTTCATTTCGTCCTTACACTTACTAATGTACGTTCTAAAGAAATATGCAGCATACATGAGAACGATAGATTTGCAGAATTCCCTTGTCATGGAAAAAATGTTTTGGAAAGAAATTATCTATTACAAAATCTAATGCATATTCAATAATAAGCTGTTGACCTAAAACATTCCCTAATATGCTGTTGGTCCTCCGCGAGCCGAAGAAATAGCGCCGGGTTTGTGGTTTGTCTCTCCTCAGACTACTATCCATAGGAACTCACCACTGCTGACCAGAAGCCTTGCCATTTCAGAGATGCTCTGACCCATTCATCCGGCCATATCATTTTGCTCCTTGTCAAAGTCCCTCAGGTTTTAACTCCTGCCCATTCCGCCTGCAGTCAATGCTTTGACAAGGAGTAATGATTGCTCACTTACCATCTAATCTACCCAGGACCTGAAATGTCCCCTTGTTTGTAGATGATCAATGTTTTTTGTTAACGGTTGTTGGTCATAATGTTTGGTCTCATCAGTGTATATGCAAGAATATCCTTTTTATCTAGATGCTTTAGCTAAAGCACTTAATTGGAGGCAAATCCTGCCAGAACAGGATCTGGCACCTCTCTGATTTCGCCCAGTTTGTTCCAACACCTTTTTTTCTACAGATCTGCTGAAGTGTGGCGTATTATTAGTCTTTTTCCATCACAGAGTTCTGTAGACACCTATTCCTGCAGTCCGTTATTGTAGTCTCTCTGCCTGACAAGATTTGCAAAGTTTCAGCTATTTACTGCGCTATATTTGCACTGCCAATGTACCCTATTCACGCCAATGTGGTCCTGTTGCTGAGTCAAGCTGTAGGAGCTTGCACCCCCCCGGCCAACAGGGCCATGTGATTCAGTACTTCTATGACCACCGGATCCATCTTTCTTGCGCGCCCCAATGTGTTACAGAAACACTACATTTTGAGAATAAAAAGCCCCCCACCCTTTCCCAGGTGACTAAATGTACATTTCCCTAAAACAACTGTTGGGCAAAGAAAAGAAAGAACACTGTTAAAGAATATTGCCATCTGCATTCTGGAATAAATAGGAAAACCTGTAACGAGAGGTTATAATTACATTTACTCCCAAAATACTCACCTGAAGCCTCAGGGAGTTTGATGCAAACGACTAGGAATAGGGGCAGCTTGGGGCCTAAGACGTAAAACAAGCTCCAGCTTATCTATCTTGTCTGCAAGGAGCAGCCATTATCTCTGGATAGAATGAGTGTATATGAAATATGAGTGACAACATTTAGTTATTTCAGTTCACGGGCATTTACTGCTGTTCTATTTACCGGTGTATGTCCGTTACCATAGGTACTACTAAATACAGTATAAGCTAATAGTTCAGGCACACTTTCCCATTCAAGTGAATCATGGTCAATGAAAAGATAAGATTACGATGGGCAAAAGAACACATTGGACAGGGGAAGAAGTCTGTTTTCAGCTGAGCGAACTTAATCGCAATATGGTTTTCTAAGGGTCAATTAGCCTTTAAAAATTATAAACTTGGATTAGCAAACACAACGTGCCATTTCAACACGACAGTAACGGTTGCTGATAATGTAATGAACACCTATTTAGATATTCCCCTGAAAACGTAGCTGTTTCTATCTACAATTATCTTTACAACATGAACAATGTCTACACAGTTTTTCTGATCAATTGGAAGGTATTTTAATGGTCCAAAAAGATCAGCTTTTCATTTAAAAAACAATGACAATTTGTATGTTTCGTTTCTTTTGAAAAGAAGTCCATACAGGACAGAACGTTTTGCTTTCTTGTGTCATTGAGAGATCAGAGTTCAAGTTCTCTTGTTGGACTAGACCAGCACTCCTCACATTCTAGCAACTCATTCTGGCAGCGTCAGCACTGACAAGATCAATCAAGGTAGAAAAGGCAGTAGAAGCATTACTCTGGCATGTGAGGATTTCAGTAGAAACGATGACTTATTTGTCAAATGCACCTAATAAAATAGTGTCATTCTGAACAATGAAGTTCTTGTGACATGGCTTGCGACATCTACACAGAATTAATTTACGATAATATTAAAAAGAATAATATAAGAATAATAAAGAATAATATAAAAAATATACATAAAATGAAAACTCAAAGTAATTCTAGCAAGTGAATGAATGGGGAATTTGGACAATTCTATTGTAGAAATATAGTGCATATAAATGGGTAAATATTGTCCTGAGGAGTGTCTGTACTTCCTAAGGAGACTTGAGAAGTATGGCAGATCTGCAAAAACTTTCACCAACTTCTACAGGTGCACGATTGAGATAATCTTCTCAAGGTGCATTAAGGTACTTGCTCGCGACAACTACAAAGAGACACGCTTTCATTCATTTCCAACGAGCCAGAAAATCTAAGCAACACTTGGTAGAGATACAGAGACCACAACCACGGCATTTGAGATAAGTTAAACTTTATGCAATTTTTTTGCGAGCAAGCAGTGGCGAAGTTTGGCTACTACCAATGGCAGGGTGGATGTTCTGTGCATCTGGAAGTCCCTTTTCTTGTCGCTAGCTTAAACCTTGCTCGCTAGCTAAAAATATAGATGAGAGACTTATCATTTCTGTATCCGGTTTCCATGTTATTCATGACACCTATATGGCTTCGTACAGACCTTTAACTAAAATATATTAGTTTAAAAACGAATAATTTAATTATGTCTATGGATTCACAATAAATCAATACCTTAACTGATGTTGAGGAAAACACGTCCCACCCAAGAGTACTCAGCGACAGCTCGCCAGAGATTTAGCAATTTCTGATTGAGCGAGAAGATAGTGTGCGTGTACCTATATGCATGTACGGCAGCTGCTCGCAAGGCCCTCCAGAGGGTGGCTCAGTCAGCGGAACGTATCACGGGCTGCCATCTCCCTTCAGTGCGAGGCATATACCATACACGAAGCCTTAAGAAAGCACGGGACATTATTAGACACTATAGCCACCCAGGCTACAGTCTGTTCTCAACGCTCTCATCTGGTAGACATTATTGAAGCATCAGTGCACGGTCTACCAGACTAACAAACCGATTTTACCCCTGTCCATTTTTACCCATTTGTCGATCGCATTGATCGACACACAGTTTCATGCTCTTGTCAGTTCCACGTACATTCAAGTCCCTTATGTCTATGTATGCCTGTGTTTTAGGTCAGAAGAACATGCGAGTCACCACTCAGCTCATCTGTCGGGGCCTGCTGCGGGTTTGGCACTGATCACCATCACCTCGCCTGTTCCCAAACCCAGCTGATGGTATGGCAACTGCCACTAACCATGTGACCTGGAACCAAAACAACAATGTAGAGGGGAGAATGAGATAGTGCCACAGCCCAGTGTCATAATGCCAGAAATACAAAGCATGTCAGAGCAGGACATTCGTGCTGGTATATAGCAACACGGCCAGACTAATGCTGGTGGTCTGTTAAGCATTGAACACCACCATCCAAATGCTGCCTTTGTACGTGTCATCATCCTCAGCCACAAGCCCAGAGCCATTTTTCTGACAGCTTAAACTAATCTTCTTTCTTCCTTGCCAAATTGGATATGCTGAAATCAAGCATTATCAGAGCTGACAGTGCCCGCCTAAACACTTAGGTTTTTCTCAGATGGTTGACAGCATTCCTTTGTGTGAATAACGTTTATTTTTAAGTGACAGTAGACCGCAATCCTGTGACATTTGTTGGATCAACCATGTCGCAGTGCTGGACCTACAGAACATTATATGATACTTGAGGACTATAACTAAGGAAAGCAGAGAAATATCATGGTTTACAATAAACCTTAATGTAATTTAGTACTGTGAGCCCAAACATATCTTTTAACATGAGAAAATGTAATTGTTTTAATAAGAATCATTATAATAATTAGTAAGAATAATCTGTACTTAACGTAACAGTACTGTGTACTTAGATTGTGACTTAAAGTAAAAGTAAAACACTTAAGAATCTTCTCAAGTAAAAGTACTTTTTTGGAAAACAAGTCTTATGACAAAACTGTGACTACAAACAAATTGAAAACTATATTGTCTTGACATTTAACATTTAAGCATTTCAGCAAATTGATTAACAGGGTGTTTCAAATGTTTATTTGCTAAAAGCTGGGGTAATGAAAACCATATTCATGGGTTACGGTTATTGTTTACTGTTATGTTAATGTCAGTATAGACATTTGTCACCTCAGATTGTGATCCCATATTAGTATGCATTAACTGTGTATAATGTATACCAAGCATTCAGGCTCTTTCCAGACAGACCCCTATCATACTCTTCACGGTCCTTATTCTGACTGTATGTCATTGTAATTTATACACTTGCAACATCTTCAAGATGAGAATGAAAGAATAATGTAGATAACAGTGGCCTTGCTGATAAATATTACTAACCCGATATAATTCCACTATATAAGAATGATAATTGTTCAGCTGACAACATGCTGGATATACTAAAAATCTGCGAAACCTAAACTAAATTGTTCTATTTACTGGTCACATACAAGAATCAAATGTACATTTCTGAAATACTGTTTACTTAATCAAATTTAATATTGGGTCTGCTGTCTTTTCATTTTCACAGTCCACCTAGTTAAGGCGGCAAAATATCCCCTCACATGTGAACCCTGTGTAAAATTCACCTAATGGGTGGTCCAAGTGTAGACGAAATGTAATTTTTAATTTAGCAACGCTCTCACTATTCAGCTGAGTCTGTGTCATCCATGGAAATGTTGAGGTTTGTAACTTAAAAAAAACCTAATCCAATCCCCATAATCCTTTACATAACTGGACAAATCATATGCTTCAGAGTACCCTGTTGCTTTGGCAGGACAAGGTTTTCAGTGCTTACGATGGCTGTCCTGGCAGAGTAGAAATTGATGATTATCCAGCTGTTGGTGATGTAAAGGTTCAAATCAAGACACATCAAGTAAAACCTACATATTATCATGAAAGATGCATGCATATACTGAACTGATATGTAAATGACACAATACATTATGCACTAATCTATTGATTTCACGTGCCTGGGAAACATATGTGCATCTGTTGGTCACAGATACGTTGGCTTCAGAGCAGCCTGAGTTTCCTCAATAGGTAATATGTCTGGTGGGTATGCGGGAGGGGGAGGGACAGGGAGGGATGGGGAGGCACAGGGAGGGACT
The DNA here is from genome assembly GCA_029465975.1 of Dallia pectoralis. Lineage (NCBI taxonomy): Eukaryota > Metazoa > Chordata > Actinopteri > Esociformes > Umbridae > Dallia > Dallia pectoralis. The sequence continues at coordinate 5,122,847 of CM055744.1, forward strand.
GGGAGGGGCATGGAGGGACGGGGAGGGACATGGAGGGATGGAGAAAGACGGGGAGGGACATGGAAGAGACATGGAAGGGACAGGGAGGAATATGGATGCACATGGAGCGACATGGAGGGACATTGAGGGACAGCGAGGGACAGCGAGGGACATGGAGGGACATGGAGGGACATGGAGGGACATGGAGAGACGGGGAGGGACAGGGAGGGACATGGGGGACAGGGAGGCACATGGGGGGGCGGGGAGAGACAGACCTGCATTATCAGGCTGAAACATGAGGTAGAAGAAGAAGACTGATGTGGAGGTACCGATCTGGCTTGCAGTTGTGAGGCTGTTTGGATGTACTGCAAAATGTTATCTAAAACGATAATGTAGGCAGTATACAGTAAACAAATCAATGACAGATTTGGTGGAAGTTTCCATTGTCGGCATGCCACCTGCATGCCACACACAACTTGCCATCTGTGAGTTGTCAGACAGAACTAAACATTTCAGGGTGGCCTTGTATTTTCACCTGTCTCAAATCTACCTTTTATAGCCAAAATTATTGAGAAGGTGGTCTTCAATCAACTCAGCAAATTTGTCAACTCCAACAGTCTCTTAGATGAATTCCAATCAGGCTTCCGACCTCACCATAATACTAAAACGGCCCTGATAAAAGTTTTAAATGATATACGACTGAACACTGACTCAGGTAAAATTACAGTTTTGGTTCTATTAGATCTCAGTGCTGCATTTGACACAGTAGATCATATAACACTTCTGGACAGGCTGGAAAATTGGGTAGGACTCACCGGGACAGTCCTTAATTGGTTCAGGTCTTACTTAGATGGGTGGAGTTACTCAATTCTCGGACCACTTCTGATCTCTATATGCTGCCTCTGGGCAAAATTTTACAGACCAACAACATTAACTACCATAGTTATGCAGATGATACTCATATATATATGGCTCTCGAACCATATGACTGCAGCTCTATTGACTCACTGTATCAATGTATAGAGTACATCAATGACTTGATGAACCACAATTGTCTACAATTAAACCAAAATAAAACAGAGATTATTGTGTTTGGCAACAAAAAAAACTAATATTAGGAAAGAACTCGATTCTCGAGCCCTAAAAACCAAGGAACAAGTGCGTAATCTAGGTGTAATAATAGACTCAGATCTCACGTTCACCTGTCATATTACAACGGTCACCAAAACAATGTTCTATCATCTTAAAAATATAGCCAGAATCAACGGTCTAGAGACCTACTGACCGGGGAATTTTGGCACAGGTTCTAGAGTCCTGGAAAAAATTCTCAAAGCCCTGGAAGTTTGAAAAACTTCCAGGCTAGGTCCTGGGAGACCTGAGAGCTCCGTAAGTCCATGAGGTGTTGAGAACTTCCCGGCCAGGTTCTAGAGACCTGAAAGGCTGGGGAAGTCTGAGAGGTTCTAGAGACCTACTGATCAGAGACCTGGAACGGTTCAACAGGTTTTTTGTAGATGGCTCTGCCCAGCGTTCTCCCACATGGGAGCCCTAGGTTGCATATGTCGTCACTTCAGCATTACAGGTTGTTATAAAAAGCATGTATTTTCAATTTTAATTTTATTTTCCTCATTGAATTGCCCATTTGATGTTTTTACTTGTTTTTATTCTGATGCATAGAATATAAAATGCATGTACTTTATTATTTTATTATCATTTTCCTCTGTAAAGCACATAGAATTGCTTCAATGTATGAATTGTGCTATATAAATAAACTTGCTTGCTTGCTTGCTACCAGAAAAAGAACCGGTGTAACCATTAGCTTCTTCATAGGCCATAACTGTCAGTTTAATATATATTCATGCAAAATAAAATTTCTCACTAACACCAATGAAAACCTTGTGCAAAATATTGGTTTCATAAGCAACAGAGAATGTCTGGGAACTTTTTCACCTTGAAAGTGAACATTTGCAAAATGACAGCCTTGTTTAAAAATGTATCATATTTCTTTTTCCTCATCAATCACACAATACCCCATGATGACAAAGAAAAATGGTTTAAGAATTGTTTTAGAATTTATTTTAAAAAGTAACATTCTGTCACTGGGATGGGTGAACGGGTGAGCTGTGTTGTCACAGGGTGTTTAGGGGAGAGCACTTATGTGTATCTTGTTGATCAGGAGCACAGCTGTTAAAGTCAAAAGTTGGGACATCCTGTACTCATTCGAGGATATTTATTAATTTATAACTTTTTCCACATTATAGAAAAATAGTAAGGATAAAAAAACTATGAAATTACACATGAAATCATGTATGAACTAAATATGTGTAAAAAAATGGATTGAAATTTTGAATTCTTTGAAGTAGATACCGTTAGTCTTGATGACAGTTTTGCATGCATGGCCTCCTTTCAGCCAGCTTCCTCTCATCCTCTCAGTAAAGGAATGGAATATACCAATCTTGTCGGTTGTACAACTGAACGCCCTGACTACAACTGAAATGTGTCCTCTGCATTTTACCCAACCCTGAGGTGCAGGGGGCAGCCCTAATCAGTTACCTGATTTGACTTCCACATCAGCGGTGCCCGGGGAGCGTTTAGGGTTAACTGTCTTGCTCAAGGACAGAACGACTAAGGTTTTTTCACCTAGACGGTGAATTAGAACCAGGGACCTTCCAGACCCAAGTCCTAGTCCCTAACCAGTAGGCAACCTTGCCGCCCATTGCCTCTTGCTTCTCAACCAACTTCATGACCTAGACCTGGAATGCCTTTGCAAAAATGGTGAAGAAGTTTCCACATATGCTGAGCACTTGTTTGCTGCTTTTCTTTGATTTAATCAGTCCAACTCATCCCAAACCACCTCCGTTGGGTTGAATAATAATAATAATAATAATACATTTTATTTCTATAGCGCTTTTCAAAAACCCAAAGACGCTTTACAGGACAGACAGGCAGCAGAACAGTTGTAAACAAGAACAGACACAATGGGGGAAAAAGTAAAAAAACATATATATAAATATAACAAAGAACAACACCCAACAAACAACCACAACAAGAGGTCTAAGGGAAGGCTAGTGTGAAAAGATGGTGTTCAAGACGTGTGCGGAAGATGTCAATGGAGTCAAGTTCACAGATGGATTGTGGGAGTGAGTTCCAGAGTCGCGGAGCCGTCCTGGAGAAGGCCCTGTCCCCAAAACTCTGAAGTTTGGAACCGGGTATGATGAGGAGTAGGCTAGCATGAGCAGAGCGGAGAGAGCGTGAGGGTGTGTAGAGAAGGAGGAGATCAGTGAGATAGGGTGGAGCAAGATGATGGAGGGCTTTGAAAGTCAAGAGGAGAATTTTAAATTGAATGCGGAATTTAACAGGGAGCCAGTGGAGCTCACAGAGGATAGGGGAGATATGGTGCCAGGACTTTGTGTGGGTGAGAAGCCTGGCAGCAGCATTTTGGACCATTTGGAGTTTATGGAGGTATGGTGATTTGATGCCTGGCAGGAGGGAGTTGCAGTAGTCAAGACGGGACGAGATAAAAGCATGGATAAGAGCTTCAGCTGCAGCAAGGGGGAGTGAGGATCTGAGTTTGGCAATGTTACGAAGATGGAAAAATGACGATTTGACAGTTTGCTTAATGTGTTGCTCAAAACAGAGAGAGGGGTCAAGGATGACACCTAAGTTGCGAGCACAGGTGGATGGAAAGACAACTGAATTGTCAATGTTCAGGGAGAAGGTGCCAGATTTATTTAGGGATGATTTGGTGCCGATGATAAGAAATTCTGTTTTTTGGTGTTGAGTTGGAGGAAATTACAGTGAGACAGGATTCAATGTAGGCCAGAGGTGGATTGGTGAGATATATATGAGTGTCATCCGCATAGCAGTGGAAATCAAGGTTGAAGCGGCGAAGGATATGACCAAGGGGAAGGATGTAAATGATAAATAGTAGGGGACCCAGTACAGAGCCCTGAGGGACCCCCTGCGTGACTGTGGATAATGATGATTTTTCATTCCTTAGGGATATAAACTGGGTACGATTTGAGAGGTAGTCATTGAACCAGGAGAGGGCACTTTCCTCAACGCCCAGACCCCCAAGCCTGGTGAGGAGAATTTTGTGATTAACAGTATCGAACGCAGCAGTGAGATCCAGGAGAATCAGGATGTTAAGAGCACCACCATCATGCCGAGACAAGAAGGTCATTAATTACTTTGAGTAGTGCAGTTTCTGTGCTGTGAAGTGGGCGGAAACCAGACTGAAAAGGTTTAAACAGGTCATTGTTGAGCAGGTGATGCTGTAGTTGAGAGGCTACAGCTCTTTCCAAGATTTTGGCAAGAAAAGGGAGGTTGGATATAGGTCTGTAATTATTAAGGATGGAAATGTCCAAGCCAGGCTTTTGAAGGGTTGAAGGGTTGAAGTCGGTTGATTGTGGACTCCAGTTCACCTGATGACACATCATCACTCTCCTTGGTCATACAAGATTTACACAGGCTGGATATGTGTTTTGGGTCATTGTCCAGAGACCTGGCAGTAGGAATTGATCAGCTAATATTTTCTACTGCACTAAGTATACAATGCATTGACTTAGAATTATATACAAATTTAGGCTGTGGAGAATGTATCCTAATGGCCTTTAACCTCTTAAATTTTACACATTTCGCTTATGCAAAAATGACTATCCAGAACATCTAACAGTTAATCTAGGTGAATAATATAGTGAATAATGTAGTTTTTTCGTCAACATTTTTAAAGCAAGTTCTCATTCACCACTCTGATTTTGTTTACTCAAATTTTCTTACCCTGTGGTAAACTGCAAACCACTAAACATCACAGAATGCAGAAGCAAAATGAAGATGACATTATGCTCCATTAAACTGTATGGTGCCAAAAACAAGGCAACAACAACCAACAAAGCTTAGAAGTAGTATATTATGTGCTTTTTTCAGATATCACAAACTGCTTCCTCGATTAACCCTGCTCCAGGAGAGATTTGCCTATCTTGAGTCCCAGCTATGCACATGTAGCCTTTATGACATAACTCTTCTTGCATCAACGGTATAATTTGTCTAGCTTGGTCAGGCTAAACGTGAACAGGTTAGGAGATACAGTTTTGAAGGTATTTACGCTTTATCCATCAGCATCTAATGGCTGGGCATATTTGCATAGCTTTTTCTACCAGTTTGCTCATAACTTGTGTAACTCATAACTAAGATTAACAGCACACTGCACCAAACATCCTCGACAAAGGAGGCTGCAGCTGACCATTTGAAAATACCATACGGGGGCAAGGCCCACACATAGTCGTTATGGGTGTTATCAGAAGCGATTGTGTCAAGTTTCCCCATCTCTGAGCTTCTATGCAGAAGTGCTATATGCAGATGTTCTTGGCACAGCCAAACGCTTGCTCTTATTGTCAAACCAACCAGTCTCTCACTGCTCTGAGAAGACATATCTTTTTTTAAATGCTGTGAAAGCTCCTGAAACAAGTCACCTAAATCTCTTTTTAATTGCCTTTTAATAATGCAAAGGATGGATAACATTATTACTGTGATTGTTTTTCAGTTTCTCAGAAGGTCCACTCAATGTCTTGACCATTTGGAGATGCTGAATACTTATCTTCTGCACTATTCAGCTTTTAATGCCATGGTTCACAAAACAGACTATAAAAAAGTTGCATGCAAAATGTCATTTTCTAATTAGCTGTAATGCTTTCCCAATTGTCTTTATGCAGTTTTCGCATTTGCAGAGCACTTCTTGGCTCATTTCCCTTCTCTCTGCTGTCCAACTCAACGCAGACCTACCTCAACAATGTTAAAGTTGGGTTATTTCAGAGGACAGGTCATTTGCAGCACCATCGCTCTACTTTTTGGTAAAATTATCACAACTATGGACATAAGTGCAGACACAGAGGCGGAGACCAGGTAATGTCAAACCAGTATTTATTAAATAGTAAGCTGGAATCCAGCAGGCAAGGTTCGGTGGACATTCCTGCAGTCAGCATGCCAATTGCACGCTTCCTTCCTCAATACTTGCAACATCTGTGGCATTGTGCTGTGGCCTTTTATTGTGGCCAGCCTATGGCATATATTTATCCTGCTGTCTAATCAGTGAATTGTGAACAATATTTCAGAGATATATGCCTTTCGTGTACATTGAAATAGTCTTTGATAAAGGGGACAAAGGCCAGCTGGAAACAGGTTTGACACATGAGAAATGATAGGTCGGTTGTCTATCAATCGGAAGGTTGGTGGTTCGATCCCCGGTTCCTCCTGGGAAATTGTCGAGGTGTCCATGAGCAAGACACCTAACCCAGGCGAGCCTGCAGTCGCTTTGCATGGTAGATGCGGTCGTCAGTGTATGAATGAGTGAATGGGTAAATGTGACGCAGGATCTGTTATATAAAAGTGCAGCATTTACCATTTACCTGTGGGCCAGCTTCCCGGAGATCTGCCTGCCGCTGATAACGGGCGGTGGTGCGCAGGATTGCAGAATGGGCTTTATCCCAGCAGCAGCAGCTTCAAAAGAAGGATCCTCCATCTCGGGCTCTTGATCAGGAATCAGCTGTGTTTTAAATGGCAACATACCAGTTTCAGAACTAGGGTTAAATCAATCGCTTGGACCACCTTTTTGGGTCCAATATCCAGGGATACGTGGAACCAAGTCTGCCGAGGAACTGTCTGGAAGGGTCTGTTGGGTCTGCACTGGCGGCCACGAAATCTGGGACGTCTTTCACTATAGAAGCGTTGATGTATAAACGTCAGGTTTCGGTGTGCCCCCAGATGGCAGGTGAGATCTGAGGCGTAGCCCCATTCCAACATGGTGGCGCGGGCCTGGTTGGGAACGAACATGTGGACGGGTGGACCTTCTGCAGGATCGGGCTGTGGCTTGGGCGCGATGTACCGTGGTCACTACATCTCATGTAAGAGTTGTGGCCATGCAGGATGTCGGAAGGATGGTCTCGGGTTCCCTGTTGGCGTGGAAGAATGGAACACCCGGGAGAGAGCATCCGGCATGAAGTTAGGCCAAGAAGGTAGGCCAAGAGGAACTGGAACCGACCAAAAAGCAGGGCCCATTGTGCCTGTCGGGCGTTTAACCTTTTAGCAGTTTGAAGGTACTCAAGGTTCTTGTGATCCGTCCATACTAGAAACGGTTGTTTGGTTCGATCCAGCCAGTGCTTCCACTCCTCAAAGGCAACTTTGACTGCCAGGAGTTCCTTGTTACCAATGTCGTAAATTTTTTCAGCAGTAGAGAGCCGGCGCGAGAGGAACGCACATGGATGAACCTTGGATGTACCTCAAGGAAAGAATAGCTCCCACCCCAACGCCCAAAGCGTTAACCTCCAGAATAAATAGCTGTTTGGGTCTGGGTGGACTAACAGTGGAGCAGTGTAAAAACATAGTCTGAGGGAGTTGAAAGCCCGATCGGCGGCGGAATTCCAAGCAAACTGGACCTTTGTGGAGGTGAATGCCATAAGGAGGGCGGCTAGGTGATGTAATCTTTAATGAAGCACCGGTAGAAGTTGGCAACCTCCAGGAAGGGCACGGTAGACTTGAAGAATTTGCATTTCTCCGCTTTAACGAACAATTGATTCTCCAACAGCCGTTGGACATGAGAAGTATGTTCTTGAGCAGATCTGGGGAAGATCAAAATATGGTCCAGGTAGACAAACACAAACCGATTTATCATGTCCCGAAGCACGTCGTTGTCCACGCCTTGGAACACAGCTGGAGCAATGGTAAGACCGAAAGGCATCACCAAGTATTCATAATGTCCACTGGCGGTGTTGAAGGCACCCTCCATCCTTTATGCAAACCAGGTGATAAGTGTTCCGGCCCCCTCTAACGATGAGGAGGGTCTGATTAGGCCAGCCCGGAGAGAGGACTCTATACTCCTCCATGGCCCTGATCTCTGGTGATGACAAGGAATATAAACGTCAACGAGGTGGCATAGTACCTGGACGGTACTACTCAATGGCACAGTCGTAGGACCTATGTGGTGGGAATGATATAGCCCGCGATGACTTTCCATTCTGTATACTCTGACGTTCCGGTGGTCGGTTGTCCAGCCTTGTCGTCAGGGAGATGAGTGTTAATATCCAAAGGTGTTTCTCTAGCCGCAAGTTCTTCTTTTACGTCTTCAGAAAAGCCCCTGAATGAAAACTTCGAACAGCGCTTCGTGGGTCCATGCACTCTCAGCAGCCAACATACGGAAGTCAATGGCGTAGTCCCCCACGCTACACTCACCCTGCCGTAGCACAAACAATTGCCTGGTGGCAACTTGTTCAGTAGCAGGAAGACCAAAAACCTGCTTTACCTCTGGTAAAGCTTTACCTTCCTGCGCAGATCAGAAGGCAGACCTGAAGGCGGTTTCCTATACTAGTGCTGGACTGGAGAGACAGTAGTCGAGGGGCCGCTATCTTTTAATGGTCAGATTAATCGGTTGCGGTTGTGGAGAAGTGAAACCCCAGCTGGAGAAGAAACCCCTGGGGTGGTCTACCAGAGGTTGGATTGGACGGAGTGCCGGGTGGATGTCATTCCGTCCTCTTGTTACGTGCTTGGCTGCGCTGAGGACTGACCAGCATCTCTCCATGTTTCTTCACTCCGTGATGCCAGACAGCTCAACTCCTGGTTTGCAGTTCATCCTGCTGGTTCTCGGGTTGAAGGTCCATCGTTCTGTGATGATGTAGCGAAAGGGGTGAGAACCACACGCAGGATTCTTTCATTTAATCTGTATTTAAAGACCACGCAGTAAAAAATCCAGAACAAACATCACTCTGATTCAATTAGAGGTGTGCAAAGTAACCAAAACTATATAATGAGTGTTGAGCAAATCTAAACAAAATATACACACTACACATTCACAAGAACAGCGAATGACACTGATAAGTTATATTATATTCTATAAGTTATAGTCGTACAGTGTAATATGGACAGGGATAGGGGCAATGGTGGCTAGAAGGCTGGTGAAGTCAACTGCTGAAACCGTTGTGCGCCAGGAGGGGGCAGCGGTGTAGTTGGAGACGTGAAAGTAATAGTGTCACGGCTTGCAAGGTGAAGTGTAAAGGGAGCGAGATGCAGAGCCAGAGATCACCATTCGGGGTCTTTATTTCCACAAAACATAGAAAACAAACATGAAACGCAAACACCGAATATCATAACACACTGAACGTAAAACAACGGTGCGTTTACACAAAGCGACTGCTCATTTCTACACATATACAGTGAACGAATACAGAAGACACTCACCCACATAACGATACATACGGTAAAACAATATCAAGCACCCGAGAACCTAACCAAGGACCTTAAATAGCCCACTGATTAACTAAACTCTGCTCGGTGCTTATAGCTAAACCCATAACAGCTGTACTCCTAACACTACACAGAAATGCTTTCCCTGAACACCCTGTGTACAACACACACATACTGAATGAAAGAGCTGAAAGAATATCCAGGGCGATAGCCTCTGCCTTCTGCCCTGATGGGTAAGACGCAAAAATGCATGGCTGTGTCAGTGACTGGGCTAACTTGAGTAATACCTACTCTGGGCTTGTTGTGAATTACCTCTGAAAAAGCGGCTAACCTAGCTAGCGTGTTTTGAATCCACCAAGCTGTTTTTTAGATGCTATTGTTTTTTAATTATAAAAAAACATTTAATGTATTTTATATTTTATTAATAAAAAGCACTATAAAAATGTATTATAACTTATGAAATGTACATTTTGAAGCAGGCAGTCCAATACCATTCAGTTATAATGTAGGACAGTAGGACTGTGTCAGCCGTTGTGTGCCAGTAAGCAGACCTTGGTGTTCAGCCCGTCTTCTTAACTTGGGTCAGCAGGAGTTACACTGGGCTTTCCTATACATTCCCTGTGTCCCCTGACGGAACATCACTTATCTGCTCCACCAGAAAAGCTTGTGTTTTGGCTTATTTCCATGGGCCCTCAGGAAAGCATCCAATGAAGGGTAGTGCAGGTTAATACCAGGCCTTTTTTGCAATGCTCGGTAGCATGTTATCGTGAGCTGGCAAAACCCCCGGTCAGGGAATCAGAAATAGTGGGCCAGTCCCGTTGGGCTTGCGGCTGGAGCTCCAGAACCAAAGGCAGGGGGGAAGCACGGTGAAGCCTTATCTCACTGTGAGCAGCCATGGCTTCCCTCCCTAGTCCACAGAATTCCATACAAGCTTCTTAGATTAGTGTCCCCCAACACACACATCCTATGGTTATCCTGGTCCCAACCGACCTCCCCTGAACCGACCAACATCATTACTGTAAATATTACTGTTAACCAGGGTGGTGAATGAAAGACTAAGCACAGCCTTTTAAGTTGGTTCTGGTACTATCGGGTTAATGCATTTTTGTCTATAAGAAGGTTTGCACACAGGTCCACTGAGGAGGAAGATTCCAGTCTGATAATAGTCCCTAAACACCATGTCACACACATCCACCATGCCCTGCCTTGTTGTCAAAGAATTAGTTTCAGTGTTATTCAGTAAGTCAAGATCAAAACACAATTTTTTTATTGCTGTAGTATTAAACCCAACAAAAAATAAGTTTATCTATTTCTATTATATACTTATTTTTTTCACAACAAGGAGTCAACTGTGTAAAAGATCTGGACTTAATGGGTAATATTTAATAGGAACATACTTAGTGTGTAAAAAACAACAGTAGACTTCAAATATAGGCCTACCCATCATTCTAAATACCCCAAATCTTGCAACAAATCAAACAAAAACTGTAAAATATAGCATAGCAGTATCTTCGAAATTGTGGACATAGCAAAAGCGTATACTTTGATGCAATTGATGTTTGGTACTCGTGCGTATCACTTATCAAATGGTCATTATCACATGTTAACAAATAAACATTAATAGATGTGATTGAACAATTCTTTGTTTTTTTAAATATCAGACTGATAAACTTTAACACTAAAGGCATCAGCTAGTGAATCCATAGCTAACAGCTCAACTGCAAACAAACTTCCTGGGCACAAGCAGCCCATTAGATTGGTGATGCAAACATCCATTTCTTACATCAGAAACAGAACTAATGACATGAACCCGTATGACTGATGCCGCAAAGATTTTCTGTTTTATATTGTAAAATGAATTTTGAACAAACTTTATTTTTCAATTGGAAAATATAGACTTGTCAGTTGCAAAAATGACTAAATAATGCGTTTTGATTTTATGCTGTAATACGGTAGAATGTGGAAAAGGTCAGGGGATTGAATTTCCTTTTGAGAGCCACTGTATACAGGCACACACAGTGAAGTCCCTGCTTATTTAGACAGTGACAAGTTGTGTTGTTTGGCTCTACTCAGGCATTTTGAATTTGAAAATAAACAAGAGCTGAAAGTACTAAATGTCGCCTTTAATATTTAGTTTTCTTTGTTTGGGGTTTTTCTTTGTTTGGTGTTTTTCCTTGTTTGGTGTTTTTCCTTGTTTGTTTGGGAACTGCCAGCTCTTCTTCTTCTTCAGGGATGTGTTGGCAGGTTGCATTTCTGCTTATCGCCTTTCAAGGTCCCCAGGAATATTGGCAACGGCCTCCCTGTTTTTGTTTCTTGACTTAACGCACTTTGACGATGTATGCACTCATACACATTTGTTTTTACACGTTCTAAACTAATTCAGCTTGGAAAAAGCCAAAGTCTGCCTAATCTTTAGTAAAAAACAGCTGTGCAGCCAATTGCCCAAATACTTTTGATAGCTTCAGGGGACAAAATCTGGTGTTATTTGTAAGGAGTTCAGCTGCTATGAATGGAAATACACTCAAATTAAAGGTGACAGTCTGTACTTTACACCCATCTATTTTTTGGATTTATGTAGAGAGCCAAAACAACAACACTTCTGTCACAGAACCAAATATTTATAGGCTGCAGTATAAGTACAAAACCTGTTTTTATTTTGAACTTGTTAATCAAATACTGAGGGAAATACCCTCAAATTACAGCTGACAGTAACACTCTGCATTCCAATTTCAATTCAGAGACCAATATAGTTTTCACGTTATGTTACAGCGTATGGCGGGCACAACAAACTCTTCTTCCAATGCCCGTCATTGATGACAGACATTTTTATTTGAAAATGCCAGATAGTTGCTGTTATATTGGATGCTCTAACGGAAGAGGATACAAGACTGGGTTGTCTTTATACAAATTCCAGTCTGAAAAGGAAAATCCAGAGGAGTAGGTTATGGATTAAGGTGCAAATAATACAGCAGGTGTTGTATATGGGTCACAAGTGCCTTAGATCTGCAGTTTGTTAGCATAACTTTGTTGTTCGTTTTTTTGTGAGGTGATCGAAACAATTATGGGCTTGAAAAGTTGAAAAGTTTTCCGGCTTGTGCACAACCTCCATTAAATGGACAGTACCAGCCGCAATGTTTTGCCCCCCAGGGTGTCAGAGTAACCGCGTGTCAGAAAACTATGAATAAGTAACAATGTCCAAATAACCTGTGATTGAGAAGGTCTGGACATTCAAAGACAGCTCTGACTGTCATTCAATCATACACTCTGGCACTGTCTCCATTTTTTAAAAGATGTCAAAGGATTGGTTCCTCTGCCCTTGTGAGAATCTGTATTGCATTTCTTTGATTCCATCCCTTACATTTTTACCTTCTTATTCAAAGGGTTTCGAAAAGAAAAGGGAAGAGAAACGGGACCATCCTGTGCGTTTGAGGAGATGCAATTGAGATTCTTCCCTTGTTTCCTCCATTCCTCACCATCCTTTCAAAGCACATTGGGGAGAGGAATGAACGGACTTCCCCCGGGCTCTGTGCACATTTCAAAGGCCGGTGTGAAGGTAACAAGAACAGAGGAAGCAAGCATTTGGCAGCTTCTAAAGTCAAGCGATTACATTTTTGGAATTTTTAATAATGATAATTGTCTCACATTGAAATACATTGTGATTAAAAAATGCTGCATAGTGCTTTCAAAAGTAAAACGTGCGTATGTTGCAAAGCATTTCTATCCATATGTCACGTTTTATTACAGGTTTATTAGCACGGCATTACTGCGTACGTCCAATGCAACATAACCCAATATGCCCTTAACGCTACGGATACCCAGACATGTTTAACAGTTGGCAGCCGACATTGTGCGCGAAGGCTTTCTTTGGCTTTCTCTCTAATGAAAGGTGACTCATCAGACCATATACCGGTACATGTTTTCTATTGCTCAAGGCTCCAGATTTTGTTCTCCTTGGATACAAGCAGTTGCTGAATGGCAACCCTGAAAATAAATGACAGCTTTGTGAAGTTCATGACATCGTTTTTGTTAAGATTGGGTCACAGAGGTGTTTTTATTAATTCTGTGATCAAATTCAAGGCTGTGCTGTTGGAGCATTGAGAAAATCCTGTTAAGTGTCCACATATCCCAGTCGTCAGCATTCAAACTGCCATCACTGTTACTATTTTGGATTTAATTTCTCCAGGTTCAGCTTACGCTATTATGATTTCTGACTTTTGCACTTTTAGTGACTGATGTCCCTCTGTGATGATGTCAATCTTGTCTTGCGTGCATCTGAGGCGTCATTACACCCTGCAGTTTGTGCTCTGACTTTTTTAACCCCGTTGGGACTAGGGGTGTGATGCCTAATGTTGCTTTGAAAAAATCAATATACAAATCTCGTAGTCATTGTGTTGGATGCAGGACGAATGGGCAGGAGTAAAGACCTGACGGACTTTGACAAGGGCCAAATTGATACGGCCAGACAACTGTTTCAGAGATAGAGGCCTATCTCTGAAACAACAAGGCTTGTGGGATGCTTGTGGTGAGGACCTACCGACAGTGGTCTGAGGAGGGACAAACCACAAACCGCGACATGCTGTTGGGCGTCCAAGTGTCATCGAAGTTCGAGGTCAGCCGATGCTATCCCGCCTAGTTACTACAAAGTAATCGTCCTGTCCATGTGGTGTTTCCAGTTTTCTGCCCACCCCCTGTACCTGCAGAGAGAAGAAAATTCATGTTTTTTTCTGGACACTTAGGTTTCATCTCATCTTATAACTGAGTTGAAAAAATGACTGAATGTTTTTAACTTGAAAACGCTACAAAGATCACGAGGCTGCATAGTTACGTCATGGGTCACATAGAAGGGGACGCTGACTAAGAATAAATGCTGTAAAGATGCAGCTGAGAGACTTTCTTTGAGGGTACTAGATGTATTAAAAGATGTGTAGGGCCAGGCCTAGTCTCTGACACAAGCACCAAGATGGTGCTATGATAGGAAACAGAGGGAGGGGCACAGCCTGAGGGAATACTCACATGCTTTGATGACACTGTCTACTGAAACTAATCTGAGTAATTGGGAAGATAAGTGTGTGGGATTGGCTTCCTGTAGTACACACATGGAACATGTTAGAGGTGCTTCTCTATGTGGGCAGAATAGACGATAGGTGAGGCAGAACTCAAATATGCCGTACGTTGATTTGCAAAAATAATACATTTTGTTTAGTGGGGAAGGGGGAAAATATTTTTTACCTGGCTGAATATTCTCCTATTAAATGCTGTGGTTGAACTCCTACTGAATGTTGTGTAATTACCCCTCCCCCAAAACATTTTTTTGTGAGAACTATCCCGGTTACCGAAGGACTGAACCAAGGCATGCCCGCTCTAGTCAACCTACCTGCGGGTGGAACACAGGTTTTGCCTTGGTGGTTATGTAAATTCCAATCACAACACCAGCGCAGTTACAGGACCAAACAGGATGTGGGTAATAGCTAATCATGCTTCGAGGAACAAGGAAACTCTCTCCCTGTTGTGAGGAGCCAAACTACGGCACCGAGGTGTCTAGGCTCTGAGTCTTCGGCTTATTAGACACAAGTTTAATGGTCACCAGGTTCATCACAATCTTTAAAGGAAATGCTGAGTGTTAAGGACAGGCTTTTTTGAAGGAATGTGATTGGCTGACGATAAAGGTTACAAATGGCTTGTCAAGAACATGATCGTATGTGGCCTTATGTGGAGGCTATGGGCAAGGTGCTTCCACAGCCAGATGTGTTGGTGTCTGCAACCTGTGCTTGGGCAGAGGAACGTCGCTTAGATGTCAGCACCGGAAGTAGTTCTATTGATACATAACTTGAGTTCCATAGCACATTCACAGTAAGCTGAGATAGTTGCAGGGAGGGAGATCAAGCCGAAATCAAGCATTCAGGTTCCAGGTTCAATCAATAATCACTATTTTTTCTCAAGATTTTGTTCAGATTTTAGATCTCCTACAATTTGAACGGTCTATCCCTTTTGACAATCAGGTGGAGAACAGGGGTCAACATTTAAACAGGTATGCAGGTATCCTAACCAAAGGTCAGTGGTCTCCAACTTGGTCCCTGAAGAGCTCCTGTCCTGGTTGTTTTCACTTCAATGTATATGTTAGCCTCATTCAGTAATTATTTAACCGTGAACAAATTTTTTTCTGGTTCCTATCGAAGGTTAATTTGAAACGAATCAAAGAAATGTGCTACATTGTATTTCATTCTTGTGTTGTCGAAATCAGTAATTACAAATTAAATTACAATAAGTTTCCACCTTGCGGACATGTTGCACCTGAGAAACTGCCATCTGGGCAAAGAACATTGCAAAAGTATTTTGCTACGACTCTCCTCCAAAATCTATTTTCAAATGTATAGCCCACAACATGCAGCCATGTTCTGTTGTGAAAAATAGAGATTTTAAAAAAACGCTTAAAAGACTGGTATCACAATAAAATTTCTCAACATGTTATAGAAATCTTAAAAAACGCCGAGTGCATTTCCCTTGTGATAGATGGATGTTCTAGCCATGCTACACAAGCCTACAGCCCATATCATGCAAGGTTATTGGGAGAATCTTAGCTTGTTTTACAGGCTGAGTAAATATAGGTAAAGTACTAAAGCTGCCGTGGAGGAATTGAACTTGAAAAGGGAAAGACAGCATTCTGCTGTTGTGCCAGACAATGAATGCAATAACGTAGTGATGGGTCGCCCGCGAACGAGCCGGCTTTGGTTAGATGAACACGAGAGCATGACGCATATCAGAAGATCTGGTTATATTTATATAAAATATAAGATATTAACAATCAAAAGATTTAAGTTAATTAAATTGAAGAACTTGAAAAAAAAATTTTTAAAATAATATAGACTATCTACTCAGAGTTACTGCCTTGTCAGTTATTCCTGTCAATCAGACACGCAGTGTCCACCAAAGTTACGTGTGGGAGGGCGGAGCCAACTTTTTATGTTGTACTAGAAGTTCTCCGAAAGAGATATTTGCTGTTTTCTTCAAAATTTGCAACGTTTCATTTAAATAAAAAAGCTATTTTCGCTTATTAAAATCAAATAGACAATAATCTAACCTTGAACATATCCAGCCCATTAGGCACACCTGGCTGTGGGAATTGCCCAGAGTTCACAGTGTTGTGACATGAAACACGGAGGTTACCATGGGAAGCCAGGAAGCGAGAGAAATCATGGCAAACTTGCCTCTTAAGAGATGAAAGAAGAAAAACAATTTAGTCTGTAAGGGTTCAGGGCTTAGGGCGGACTTTGGGTTTGGGCCTAAATCTCCGGGATCAGGTTTGGAGAACCCAGTCTTAGATGGCAATATTCTAGGTTTCACCACTTGAAATCTTGTGATTGATAAAGCCTGTATTTTGCATTGGTCTTGTATACTGAACCTAGTAATGTGTTTACTTAATCTTTTGAATTTGTAGAAGATAACTTTTGTCCCAAAACTTTTCAATTTTTTCATCTGGAGGAGTGTTGGGCCAAGAACAAGGCCAGTGGTCTAGACAAGTTATGGTGTTCAGTCATGGCATTTAAGTGGCAGGTTACAGACATGCATCATAAATACCTTGTAGGGAAAATTCTTACAGTACTCACAGATAACGACCCACTGAGCCATATGAAGACTGCAAAGTTAGGATCCACTGATCAGTGGTGGGTGTCAGAACTGGTGAGGTTTGACAACCAGGGCGGAAGAATAGGATTGCAAACAAGATGGCTGAGCGTTCACGTCTATCCAGTCAAACACAGATCTCTACTAGACACCATATATAGCAATTTAAGTTTAAAAAATCTCCTTCTGTCCTTAGTTGAGCTGAGGTTTAGCGAGGTAGCCTATCTATTAAGCGACACTACACACGATTGAATCCTGACAAACTTTGTCACCAGTATTTATTGTTGTTCAAATAACTTTTATTTGAGTGCATCCTATGAAACTTTTCATCTACACTCCTGTAGCATTCACATCATTATAATGGATGAATGATGAAATAAAAAGCTGACTGGAAAGGCAAGCATATTTCATTTTTCAAATTGTGCCACAACTTTTCCACTGGTATAGTAAAATGTCTGTATTTATTATTTGACAGATTGCATTGTTGAGTTAATGTCTCAAGCATTTTATTAAGCCTTGACACAAATGCATTATTTGGCTATACCTATAGGACGAGCCAGCCTGCATTGGATCTCAATCAGAATATTTCCTGATTCTGACTGAGAATAAAATCTCACATCAGCATACTCCTGCCCAAATGTCAAAACAACGATAAAATATTGGCGGTATAGACTACAACTAGCATGTATAGTTGTGGTGGTATGACTAATCTTAAACTAGTAACCTAACATTAACAATTTACATATTTTACAACCTAAAAAACTTACACAAGCAATCACCCTTTTACACTTTCAGAGATTTCTTGAGCTGTCGGTTTCTCTCCATCAGTCTCATCAGCCGAAGTTTGATCTGCAAAATGTAATTACCAACCTGTGTAAGTATTCAATCAAGTAAACCGCTAGCATCAGCCTCATAGATGTGTTTACGTGAGAACTAGATTGCAAAGGTTTCATCACGGAAGATACTAGTGAAACTACTGCTATGATGTATGCAAACAGCAGATCCATTTTATGATACAAGCAAGTTAATAACTGAACAATAATAGAGTACTGTATCTAGAAAGTATTTTGTACATACATAATATTTTATTTCACAAAGAAACCTTTACTACCCAAAAAATATATTTTTATTTGAGACTTCTAGACCGAACACTTTCACAGTACTGTTTATGTCACGACTCCTACTGAAGCTGCCTCTGCTTTGTCAGGCAGACTTCTCCGTTCGTTGTCACCAGGCTTCTAGCCACCCGGCGCGCTCCTCCATTCATCATTCTATTTGTCATGTCGTGTCTTGTCAACCCATACACCTGGTTCTCATCCCATCATTAGTATGTGTATATAATCCCCCTGCTTGCCCATTGTCTTTGTGTGGTATTGTTTGGCTGTAGCCTGTTGTGCTTCGTAAAGACTATTAGTGTGTTATTCTACGTTGTTTCAAATTCCCAGTAAAAAAAACGTTGACTGCGTCACACCTGTGCCTGGCTCTAATTCCAGTTTGCAGCAGAATGTTACAGCGTATCTGTCTCGAAGACATCCAACTGTCACTTACATCAGGAAGAAATGTACATTCTAGAGCTCACTTCTAGTGAATCAAAAACGTAGTGTGGTTTAAAGCCTGGAAACACACCCTTATCCCACTGAAACATTCAAACTTTTGGTCACAGGCAAGTTATATTATTAAGTATCCAATGGCACTAAACTAGATACACCCATGCCTGTCTTTTACATGAATCTGCTTGACAAGTTGTTTTCCACTAAATAGCTATGGCACCCCAGGGCATGTCATGTGAATACTTAACTATTAGCGTGGTGTATAGTGGACGACACAATATAGTGTTTTTTATTCCCCTAAATACAGCCTTATATAAAATAGCCATGCACCCCGTCCTCCCCATTGCAATTTATCTAATGTAATTATAATGGTTGTTTTTGGTTCATTTGAGTCCTACAGTTGATCACGAGTTTGCTTGTTCTATTACCTCTACATATTTAGCATTGGTAACACTTGATGAATCCCAGATGACCTAACCAGTTCCGATATGGTGGTCATAAAATGGGTCAGATTTTATGCACGTCGTACCTAACCTGTGGTTAATAAGATATTCTGTACGCCTCCCATATAACAAATGACAAGGAATGATTCACTAGATGTATCTAATTAGCTCTGACGTTTACCATAAGACTTACCATCTGTTCTCCTGAGAATCTAGTGAAGGCTTTCCGTTTTTTTTGTCCTGGTTACAATACGAAGCAAGGTTCCAGGGCCTTGACGATGTAGCCTGAGTCAGTTGGATATAGGATACAATGCAATACCCTTGCGTGTCAGTACCTCATCTCAACTACTATTAGTGGTCCATTTTGTGTGGTTGTGAGTAAATTAGCATATCCAAAGGCCTAAAGCATGTACCTTCCGTTATCCCTAGACAAGGAAGTTGTTGAATAATTCCATATAAATTGTGTTCTTAAGGAGTAGATGGTTGATTTGTTTGGTTTTATTATAAATATAAAGTTGCAATAAAAATACTATATCCGATGTAATAAACTGGATTTCCATTAAGTGTTATGAAAGTCTACCTCTTCCAAGACGATTTCCAATATATATATATAATGTAGAATGATATCTGACAATGACAGGTGATTATGCTTGGAGGTCAAACATTTCTCACGAATGCTTATTTTCATTAATATTTAATGGAGATGAAAACAAATAACAAGTGTTTGTGAATGTGTGGGTGTGTGCGTGTGCATGTTCCTGTGTGTGTGTGCACACTTGTGTCTGACTGCACGCGTTATTTCTAGGCACCATCAATAGATTTACAGAGAAAATCAAAATGCTTGCTGCAGCGCAGCTCGATTGGCAATTTTCAAAGTTGTTTATCTTCCATATGATAAAATATCCCCCCCCCCTATTTCCTGCCTGTCTGTTCCCAGTGGGACAGGCAATAGCTGTCACATATGATATCTGGATATTTCTTTTCATATCACCTTTTGGCCACAGGTGATTTGGAGACATGACCAGACGGTGAGTTAATTCAACATTCCAATCTTTTGCCTGCAATGAATTTGCTAATTGTGAACTGGAGAGCCAGGGCAAATAATATATGCACCAATATCACTGTTAACCATTCTAGACATGGTAAATATAATGTTTATCCAATGTAGACTCCATGGTCTATAGTAGCAATTCATAAAATGTATGTAAAACCCACGGCTTAATCATTTGAATCACACAGAAATGAATAGAAAGCCAACCATTTAGATGGATAGGCAGATCAAATAACTACTATTTTAAGGATTTTAACCAGCATTTGGGGAAAGAGATTTGTAAATACAAATTTATGTCATTATTAATAGTAACATTGGTATTTAACCGAAGAAATACATTACATTCAATGACGAACATACTGGTCCAGAAAATATTAGACACTGTTTTCCATACATTACAGTTAAAATAATGCTTAAAGTACAGCTTTTTTTGAAGGTTTTCACATCCAAATTGGAGGAATGGTTGAGAAATTACAACTCTTCAATATGTAGACTCCGTCTTTTTGAGGGGACCAGAGCTAATTGGACAAACGTTTTTTAATGCACAGCTGTGGGCTATTTCTTTGTTATTTCATGATCAATTAAGCAGGTAAAAGGTCAGGATTTGATTCCAGATGTGGCAGGTGTGGAATAATTAAATAAAATACCCCTTCACAAAACTCAGACGAGTGAAGAACCTAAGCCTCAAGAAAAAAAGGCCAAATTGGATTTATAGACTTATATATATATAAAATAGCCAGTCCTTTTGTGTTACATTATGACAGATGAAACTAAGATCAAGCTGTACAAGAATGAGAAAAAAAGTATGGAGAAGGCTCAGAATGTCTCTTTACCTGAAGGATACCACATCATCTGTTAAAAACGATGGAGGCAGTGTGATGGCATGGGCATGTATGGTGGAGGCAGTGTGATGGCATGGGCATGTATGGTGGAGGCAGTGTGATGGCATGGGCTTGTATGGCTTCCAATGGCACTGGATCAATAATGTTTATTGATGATGTGACAGAAGACAGAAGCAGCTGGATGAATTCCGAAGTAAATAGGGAAATATTGTCAGATCTGATCTCAGATTCATCCAAATTCAGGGAAGTTGATCGAATGGCGTTTCACTTTACAGATGGACAATGACCTGCAACCCAAGAGTTTGTAAGGCAAAGAATCTTTGCATATAAAAATAAACTTAATAATTATTAAACTATTAAAAGTTCATCCAGCACAGACAGAAGAGAACTGCCCCCCCTCAGAGCCTTGTTCCTCTTTAGGTTTCTTCCTAAATTCGACCCATCTGGGAGTTTTTCCTAACCACCGTGTATCAACTTGTTAATGCGTGCTCCGTCGGGTTCAGGCTGGGTGTTTGTGAAAGCACTTTGTGACAACCTTGTTGTAAAAATGGCTTTCTAAAATAAAGTAGATTGATACATGTTTTTGTGATGTCGTGCCTTGAGAAGCATTTGCAGCGCATCTATTGTACCATGGGATGTTTACTACTAACGCGTTGTAAGACAGGACTCATTACCTGCCGCAGAGTAAGCACGATTCATATGACATTAAAGCCTACTCTCCAGTGCAAAATGCAATACACATTAGTACCAAGACGTTTGCAGCCCATCAAACTGTAATCAAATGTGGTGAATGAAACAAAAAGCAATTTGCAAAAGCAGATCAACAATATGTTTACAGATGACAAAATTAAACAAAACGACGCCTTTACTGTCAAATGTGGAGTCGAATTGATAATGCAGTGGGCTTGGATTGCTGCATCTGTAACCAGGGACATTTGATGAAATCGGATGATTATGAAGGTGTTTTTTGAGTTCGGTCAGCATTCCCAGTAAGTGGGTGTTGTGTGGACGGTTCGTCAGACAAAATAAACAAAAAAAACACTACACTTTTGACTATTTTCAGGCATTTTTTTATTTATTGGTTAGGAATATTGGTGAAAGACAGTGGGGAGTTTTTGCTGAGACAGAACCTGGTCTGTTATACAATTATACAGTCGTACTCTGACCCTGCGACGTGCACAATGGTAACTAATGAAGTGACAGTAGGCTCAAACAGGGTGGATGTTGGAATTATGTGTTTGATGATATGAAAAAAAACACCATGACTTATGTTCATGCCACATACAAATACACATCATATCTTTATTCAAATGAGACAACGACAGCAGGTCATCCAAGCAAACTCATAACTGAGTACGTCCAACCCAGGTCACATGATTGGATTTTTCAACAAGGCTATGCAGTTCTAGCAATGATGTTCATGTTACATAGAATAAACAAAATTTTCTGAAAACCACATGTGTGAACATGATAAACCTGCGAGGAAACTGCACTATGAACAAATATGACACACGATAGTTAATTTGATTTAAAATGAGTTAACAGATCTACCTTTAGAAATGTATTTATTAAGTAATTAAATATATTTGTCAAAAATAGAAAAAGATATTTGAGTGATACATCTATGATGTTTTTCAAACAACTTTATAATTGAAATGATAAAATGTGTATATGTATTCATGTCTTGGGAGACTGTCAGATTTAGATGTCAAATGAGTGAATAAATGTGAGATGAAAGTCGTCAGGCAGAGACTAGATCAGCAACACAACCAAGTGGTCATCCGACAAGGAGATAGTTGTCAGGCTAGACAGTCCTAAGAGGTGGTCCTCTGCCTTTAATCCTCCTTAATCCATACGAGCATCAGAAATTATTTATTATCCAGCGGGATACTGGATAAGACAGGAAGGACTAAATGTAGTCCCCATGCACATACAGTGAATATAATAAGTTCACACACATGCCTTTGTTTATGTAAATGCTGAAATCAAGTCGTGTCAAGTCAAATCTAGTCATTAACCTATTATATATATACTGTATATATATATATTGTAGCCAACAGTCGTTAAGTGAAAACAGATTGATATTTTTTCATAATAATTATTATACAAATCAATGTCAACATGCATAGGTGTATTAAAATGAGCTGGTTGCCCAGATTAAACTGAACAGAGCGCTGGAGAATATCAACCGTTTCCGACGGAGGGTGGTATTATTGCCCCGTCCTCTCCTTGTCAGAAACTTCAAATTCTTATCACCTATTTTTTTCTTTCTTCAGTTTATTAAACAATCCTGTCTGTTAAACAATCCTGTCATTGGTCTTTCAAAACTCACAAAAGCCCAAGGATTGTAGTGGCCTGGACTTACCCACGTTTAAACAATGCTTCTGGGCTGACAATACTGATACGGAGGTTGACAACGGAAGACAAGCCTGTAACACTACTCTCATTTATTTTTCATAAGCAGATAGCTTTGTTCTGAAATATTCTTTTTAAACCAGATCAGGCTAAGTTCCCAAAACATTCGTGTACACCTCAGTATATTTTAATCATTCTTTTGTCCCATCCTGTTCAGACAAGGTGTTTACTGATTGGAGGGAGAATGGACTGATGACAATCAAAAGCTAGCACAAAGCCTAATACAAAGACAAGCAATTTGCATTATTTAACCAACCGGTACAAAAATACCCGTGCTCACATTTCTTCCGTTATCTACAAATGAGACACTTCGTGAAAGAGAGAATTCCATATTTTGAAATCCTCTCTGTAGCATTAATCTTATGACATGCTAGAGCAACCTGCCAAGCCAAAACATTAGTCTCCATGTTCTCACGCAACACAGTGGCCTCCTCTAGTCACTTTCAGGATTCCTGAGGGAAATAGTTAAATATTGAGATCTCTGACGATACCTGGAGGGAACCTTGTCTTGCACTCACTCCTGTTTCCTCAATGGCAAATTTCAAGTGTTTCCAATACGATCAGGCACAGACTTCAATGTTCTAAATCCCAATTACACCAAATATACCTCCAGGGCTTCTTGCTGTATGACAGACGCAATGCCTCAGTCGTTCATTAAATAATATGTTTTAAGTCAGAAATGATCTGAATTGTTTTTATATTAGATGGTTGTAATTACGTTCTATTGTTCACTGTATGGGTCTCACTGTGACACTGTCTGATGCGTTCTCAGCTGGGTCGACTGTAGAACGGTCACACACCAGTCATTTGGCCTTGTCCACATGTGAAGACAAAAGGGTTCACCCTGCCATAGTCATGTTTTGGTTGGACGATACTGTTCGAAGAAACGCAGAGGTTGGACTCTTGTGACTCCAAAAGGCACAGTATGCCAACCAAGGTGAGAACGTACCCCCCCTTCATACGATTGCTGGCATGCCTCTGCAGTCTGACAAGTTTCCTTAGAAAGTTAATTGGTTCAGTCCTGAAGAAATGTGAAGTGTAATAAGAAACATCAAATCTGGAATCGATATACAATGATTTTGTCACACATCTTGCTTTAATGGAATGCAGCTATCTCTCTTGTGTTGTGCCAACTTGCAGAATTAGCAATCATTGCATGATATTGAGATCCTTTCATACTAAATTGATTGTTTATTCCTGTTTATGAAACCTCACAAACATCAGTTTTACCAGCTCCCAGATGTAGTAAGATAGCACATTAACCTATGTTACAGATATCTATTTTGATTTATTCTTGATGATTTAACAGTAATTGTGTTTAAACGACTTGTGGGGTTTAAATGACAATGTAGTGTAAATCCCTTCATTGTAGTGCTTCTGCACAATGACCTGTAGCCACGAGTCCAATTGGATTGCGCATATTGGCCCAGTGCCAAAAGAATAAGAGGGACAAAAAAATTTCATTGTGTTATTGGGCTCCAACAACTCCTAGCAAACCAGGAGCATCTAAACAGGCTAGGTTGATGTTGCGGTAAACTATGCAGTGTAAAAAATATCAGAATGAGCGGTTTAGACCTTACTGATGTCCTGATCTTCAACTCTCCTGAGCTCACTGGGATGTTGCAGACGTTTGTGACTACTTAATTTGATATTAGTTAATTTGATATTAGTTTAATATTGCAGAAGCATGCTTTATAAATTGTCTACCACAGCCTTTAATTAAGCACCTTCAAGGGCTACAACATCCAAATAGCTGTGCCGTCGGCGAATCCAGCAACTCATGTGAAATATATGTTATTATCCAGATGTTAAAAATGAAGTTTAGATTGAATTTGTCAAGCTGTGCATGACCAAATGTTGTATCTGATGGAAATAACTGAGCGAAATGTTCTCTCAGCTTGTGTGGTCTTACTGATTGTGGCAGTGACACAACTGTGCCATGCACTTACAAACAAGTGTTTGCATAGTGGAACTTGGGACCTGTAGATGCTTTGAAATTGCTTCAAACGCCTATCCTGGCTTGTTCAAGTCAAAGGTCTGCTTCATCAGCTCCCAGCACAGGCAGAAGAGAACTGGCCACCCCTCAGAACCTAGTTCCTCTCCTGGTTTCTTCTTAAATTCGACCCATCAGGGAGTTTTTCCTGTGCATCAACTTCTGGATGGGTGCTCTGTCAGATTCAGGCTGGGTGTTTGTAAAAGCACTTTGACATTTTTTTTGTAAAAAAGGCGTTAAAAATGTATTTGATCGATTGATGACATGACTGTTTCTTGTGACTGTCACGAATCCACTGGGTGTAGTGCAGATGAAAGTCACTGTCAGAGCGAAATCAACATCTGTGGTGTTTATTCGAAATTAAACAAACACTAAACAACAAAAGCTAAACGTAAACTGTTGGGATCATATTGCGCCTTAATGCTACTTATAACAAACACACAACACAGGTACGACGAATCAACAGACCACTCACCTAAACTGACACATGCCGTTAAACAATACCAAGCATCCGTGACACTAACCAGGGAACTTAAATTGCCCATACATAAACCCATGCCCGGTGCTTAGCTTAACCCAAAACATCTGTGTTCCTATTCAAGACAATATACAGGTTGTGCTCTCCCCTAACACCTTGTGAAGAACACAACACACCAATCGTGACAGTACTCCATTGACTGGGCTTAAGTACCGGCCAGGCCTAACTAAGAGGAGGGAGGGAAAAACCCAAAGGAGGTGTTTTCCGCCACAGAGGCGGTTTAGGTTTTGTCCCCTTTGATGCCGGCAGTTGCATCAGGGGACACCTGTCCGGGGACCCCGGGGGAGGAAGAGGAGAATAAAAAGGAGGGAGAGGGGCTGCGGCGGCAGTGGCTGGCACTGTCACGCCATTGGCGCGGGTCGGCTCTGGCATGCCATAGTCGGGGCTTGGCCACCACCGAAGCCTTGTGTTCCAATCCCGTAGGTGGCCTGTGGGTTCTGGAGGTTGGTGGCTGGAAGGGGTCGTAGCATGGCTGAAGCTGGGGTTGTGGCTGTAGCTCCAGGGTTTTTGCTGACCCTGACTGCAGTCCCGGAGCAGTGGGGGGCTGTTTTTGCAGCACCTGGGCGGTGAGTGTTCTCCCCGCGGTCCTCCCAGAACACCCTGTTAGCTACCCCCAAAAACGTTGAGCCCAGCTCAGTGTTTTCATCCAAGGCCAAACTATTCAGGTTCCTCAATACCCAGTTGAATTTCTCAAATAGTGTCAGCTGTTGATAATCAATTCCTGGCACTTGTTTGTAAGCTTTGTTAGCTAATGTTTTTGTTTACATTTCTTGTAAGACTTGTTATGTGTACACAACTTCATAGAGACAAGTCTGAACGTTGTACACTTCATTCTGCACAGTTTAAATGCACCAACCCACCGCAATAAAAACACGCAAAAAACAGACTCTCGATTCAAACAGATGTTTTCTATATTTATAACCTAACATCAATAGTGGGAACCGACTTTGTCGTACACATCATAAAACTGGAAACGCTGTGATGCATCAACTCAGGTCACATAACCACAATCAGGACCTCTGGCATGAAATCACAAGTGAAGTTGTGTAACTGAACTTCACCACTTAAGGACTCAAAAAAGTAATAAAACATCAAAGACTGCAAAACAAGATCCAGTACATTGGTAATATACCATCTGATATTGTGTCGTCGTATCGTTCTGCTCCTAGTTATAATATAAAGTGATTGAACTTCAGGTTATGCATTTTATACAGGGGAAAATGCAAGATCAGTCCCAGATGAAGGGATGTGCCCCTACAAAGTATTTGTAGTTGATGCGGAGTAAAGGCAATGTTGACCAAAAGTAAAAGACATAAGGAATATAGAAAGCAAAAGAACAATGTGTCCCAGAGAGTCGATTTATTGCCGAAGGGATTGGAGAAGCTAATTTAATGACTTCTGATTCATTTCAAGTCAGTTCAAATGGTGTTTAGATGCCTGGTGCTGAAACGTGGGAATCCAGTGGATAAGTTCTGGTTCACCATCAGAGACATCCAGATCTCTTCTTTTTCCCATGATATTCGCATAGTTATATCTGTACATGTTTTATAACCCATCTCTAAGTATCATGGTTTTTCATCTGATTTATTCTGCTGTATATGATGGGGGTGTATAGAGTAGTTGAATGTATTCGCGGCACATCCGTCAGTATCTTGTCTTGTGTCTAAGATGTGTCATTCTTTGCAACATGTATAGAACGCTTTCCATCTTTTCTGA
Source organism: Dallia pectoralis (assembly GCA_029465975.1). Lineage (NCBI taxonomy): Eukaryota > Metazoa > Chordata > Actinopteri > Esociformes > Umbridae > Dallia > Dallia pectoralis. The sequence continues at coordinate 5,150,222 of CM055744.1, forward strand.
ACCTTTTTCACTTTGCCGACTTTTGAGTACCAACAACATATCTAACCATAGAGGATGTGGAACATTCCTTGCAACAACAAAAAAAGATTTTCAAAAATGGAAGGACTCATTGTCTATACAAATACTGTAGTTATGGACTTACAGCTCAGTCATAGGAACTAATCCCTCCATTCAACTCTCGCAGGCTGACCCTAATCCCTGTTTTTTCTCTCTTACTATGACCGTCTTGTGCAGAAAAAACATTGTTACATATTGAACTGGTTTTACATAACCAAAAATTGGTTTGGCAACATTTGCAGACGTTCATCCTGTGTATACACTGATGACAGGACCTAACTTGGCATCTGTAGCCAGATAAAAAATATGGCGCCATTTGTGCATTGTGTCAGTTGTTGATTATTAAAGAGCAGTTATGTCCCTTAGTTGATACTAACTGGAACATATACAAACATATACATATAATACACGGTAAACTGATACAGCAAACAATGTAATCCCGTTTTTCTCACTTTAGTTCTCTATAAAGATTCTTGCATCAGTCCTAACCTGAGGCAGATCTGGAGCGGTGAGAATGGCCTGCCCAGCTACCGCCCATAGCAACCACCTACCAGTCAGGCTCGCCCCATAGGCACTCTTTATTTGCACAGATAGAACAAACACACACACACACAGAAATGTATATTCATGGCTCACTACACTAGCATTGTTTTATTAGAGGTACATGTGCTGTTTAGCATGTAAAGACAACATGACCGGAGCATTCTACTTTTTCTGAAGCCGTCCTTTTAAATCTATACATTCATAGATGACATCTAGCCTTCATTGTTGCCGCAAGGTAGACATTATGTGCGGGACAACCAGGTCCCAGTTTATACTGTCTCTCCACACGACTCTTTTTAATTATCCTGTTCAGCCTTTCACATGTGCCCTGATCCATTAGAATGGTGCCGAGTAGCCCCCGCTGGGGAACGTCAGAAACAGACATTTTGAACTGGAGGAACCACATATTCTGACAACATATTTCTCAGAGGAACTGCTTCTGGGCATTTGTGGAGAACTGTTGGTTAACACAAATCTGCATTTTGTTTCAGGTAGCTTGTCCATGCCTTCCGTCAAAGCTTTTCTGATTAGTAGCCATACTACTTAAATCAATAAAAGCTTTGATGACTCATCTCCGTACGGTTACTTCCCTCACTGGGGAAATTCCTGTGTGCCAGCGCAGAATAGGCACATCACCTTAATGAGAGAAGGCCTGGGGCGTTTCAGTCTCAGTCTCAATGAATATTTCTGTTTGAGCGACTCTGCATTGTGACCTTGCTGATGGCATTCATAACAGTGCCATAGCCTGGCCGCAGGTATTCTGTTCCCAAGGCACCATGCCGTAGGAGACTCACAAGAACTTGCCTTTTGGTTTCACTGTCATAAAACAAACAGCCTAACAGCCAAACTGATCAATTCCATTGATCGGTACGGGAACAACCAGAGTCCTCTTATTCATATTTCATATTCTACTCGTGGAAAAATAAACATGGCAAACGTTGGGAAAGCAAACAAAGTACTATTTGCCGAAAAAATCCCAGCACCCAGTAGTCCGAAGGTAGTCAATTTATCCGTCACTGTGCTGTTCTTTAATTACCCATCCATCACTCTGCGTTCTCCCCGGCGTTCTTCCCCGGGCTTCTCGGAAGACGTCTTACAGAGGACAAGGAGAAAGCCAATTACTCCCACAGATGCCCTTGGTTGCGTCGGGTTGCCCTGCCCCGCCTCAGAACTGCCACAATGTGAGCCCAATTCACTTTTTTTGTTCTTTTGACTGATAACAACAAATAAACCCTGATCAGATCGGTCAAACGAGCAACTGGAGGAAACGTATAGGAATTGCTTTGCCTGTTGCTGCCATATGTGACAAGTGCCCTGTACACTGAACATTTACTGCCATGTGGTGAACAACAAACATAGAAGAAAGAATATGCACTCGCTACATATTGGCAAATATTTTTCTTCCAATGTACACAGTCATTCACTGGAGATGACAGATCTGACAGAGCACGTAAATACATTGCGGTACTGTGTCAACCTGATTGAGCCTTCCTAGATTATTGGGATAATCGTATGCTAATTATCTCTTGTCTGGTCTCTGGAAAAATTGATGGGCCCTCACAGTCCGAGTCAAGATGGAGAACAAATGTATAGTCAGAGGCACTTAATATGTGATATTTAGTGTGCAGATGAGAGAGTCTGTCAACGTTGTGTGTTTTCATTCGCTCTGTCCATCACTTTGTGTTGTTCCAAGGCTCTATGCGTTTGGGCTAAACTGGTTGAAGCTGGGTTCTGGTGGCGGGATAGTGCTGGGTTTCATGGCAGATTTGAAAGAGAGAAGGAAGAAGTGACAATAAGCATACAACATGTTTGTGTGCAAGTCTGTCAGTGTAAATGAGTGCGGTACGTGGTATTATACATTACTAGTATTCACCTGGGACTCCTCAGAGGGAACTGATGCAACCAGGAACTGATGCAACCAGGAACTGATGCAACCAGTAAATTAGAGGGTGACTGCAACAGCAGTGCTAAAGGAGGAGGCGCAAATAAGAAATGATAGGACCAGCACAGTATCATGAGTTTTCGTGAAATAGACAAGATTTTTGTGCCCAAAATTTGTGACATGCACACGTAAAAGTTCGTTTTTTCGTGTCCTGGACATGATTTTCTTGAGGTGTTGAAAGCAAGTGGCGTGATTGGTTGACTCAACTTAAATTTTAAACGCAACAGACTTAACTTTCTGGAATATAACTCATTTTTTTACTATAAATATTAAACGAAACCCTTACTCTTACTCTTGCCGTAACCCTAACCAATACCTAACATTTCAATTTACTTATTTGTTTATCGTGTTCTTGACAAAAAACGTTTTACGTATGAATGTCACAAATTTTGGGTACAAAAATCGTGTCTATTTCACGTCTATATCGTGTTGATAGGACAGGTCTGATTTAAAAATGGACAGAAAATAATAAATAATGATAAAACAACAACAGGAGTTTAGGCAGGTCTGTGTTCGTCTGGTTCTGGCCTGATATGCTGCTTCCCAGATTTTGCTAGGCATGTGTAATGCTAGGTACTTGGTCACCATCACAGAGCCCTGTTCAACTCCACCACAAGCAATGGGTCAATGGATGAAGCATAATGTCTGGCAAAGATGCACAGATCGAAATAACAATAAAATCAGCATAGCATTAATTCACAAATAATGACTATGTAGACTAATCATTAATGTCCGAATATGTGTTGCTCTACCTTCAACCAGCACTCTCTTGATCTACAATGATGTGCTATCTTATGCAATGCAATTAAAGATAATGTGAGCACACAAATAAACTCAAGTGCATTAACAGCTCATCAATGGTACCTCAAATGTATGTAATGTAGGAAATTGCGTTAAATGACTAGTTCATAATATAAACTGCTTAACTGTCTATGATAACAGAATTGTACAGCCAAAAAGCTAGTTGTATTGAAGCAACAAGGTAATTTGCTTAGCATTAGCTTTTATACATTTGTTCCTAAAGAAAATCTTACCTTGGCTTGAAAGGTAGCAATGTAGTTGCCCCTGACTTAAAGCAGATCACGGGATCCCGGCGATGATGTTGTAAGGAGTTATATAGCACCCGAATACCACGAGTATGAAGGTAAAACAGCGACATAAGTTTTTTTCTTGTAATTGTTTTTTTTTCTTTTGAAACTCGTTTTGTCCTTAGGTTTTCTTTCTTGTAATTGTTTTTTTTCTTTTGAAACTCGTTTTGTACAAAAGTTTTTCTTTCTTGTAATAGGTTTTGTACAAAAAACCAACGCGCAGAGTTTTGTCACTAATATTCCACCAGCACTGTGACAAAAGTTTCTCTTTCTTGTAAATCAGTCTGTGCCCAAACGTTTCACTGCGTTTCCAAACAGAACCCCCAAACGTATTCTGACCAATGAACGGATAGCTATCTTGGCGTGGCACTTTGAACTTCAACCAATCGTTACTCCTTACAAAGAGGAAAAAAGCCATGGCTCGGCATGGTCAGCATCTGTTACCTCAAGTAAAACTTATTTTCATGTCCATGCAGTATTAAATAAAATAATATTTTAATTACTACTGCATGGACATGAAAATATGATTATGTCAAACGTATTTTCATGTCCATGCAATATTAAATAAAATAATATAAAATAATATTTTAATTACTACTGCATGGACATGAAAATACGTTTTACATAATCGAAAACTTACTTGAGGTAACAGATGCTGACCATGCCGAGCCATGGCTTTTCTTCTACCCTTTGCAAGGAGTAACGATTGGTTGAAGTTCAAAGGGCCACGCTAAGATAGCTATCCGTTCATTGGTCAGAATACGTTTGGGGTTTCTGTTTGGAAACGCAGTGAAACGTTTGGGCACAGACTGATTTACAAGAAAGAAAAACTTTTGTCACAGTGCTGGTGGAATATTAGTGACAAAACTCTGCGCGTTGGTTTTTTGTACAAAACCTATTACAAGAAAGAAAAACTTTTGTACAAAACGAGTTTCAAAAGAAAAAAACGAATTACAAGAAAGAAAAACTTTTGTACAAAACGAGTTTCAAAAGAAAAAAAAACAATTACAAGAAAAAAACTTATGTCGCTGTTTTACCTTCATACACGAGGTACTGGCTGAATTTAATGTAGGCTACTTGAATTTATAATATTCATAAACGATAGGGAATGGTAATCTAAATATAATGCAGACACAATATGATCTTAATTAACTTAATATATAGCTTAACATGTGTTTAATATTGGATATTTAATTGATGACCTAAACATTTGTTTGAACTTAGTGGTAGCTTTACAGTCTCTCATTCTAACGAAGACATGTTTTCTTATGTATGTATCAAAGAAAGCTAATAAGCATTCTTAATGAGTTTTTGCTTTGGATATGTGAAAATGAGAATGGGGCAGTAGGCAATTGTAACTGGCAAACTTGCATGAATAATGAGGATCTGTTTTCTTCCAGGGCCGATTCATAGGGACAGGTGAAAATCTTTAAATATCACTTAATATAACATCTCAATATTGATCTTACCAGCATGAGACTTGAGCCAGCCATTGTATTTTCTTTTTATACTGTGTCTGCAGTTGCTCAGATGCACACAAAACAACATTGTCACGAGTGGTGAGTTAGGGTACTGCACTGTCTGGTTTCGGGTGCCCACTTCCTGGTTTATGTTGGTTACAGCTGTTGGGGATTTGTAATCACTGGGTTATAAAGGGATTGCCTAGATGTCACTGTTTGCTGTTCATTGTTTCCATGTCACATTGTTTGTAGAGGTGAGTGTTATATGTATTAGAAGACGTGCTGTTATTTGAATGTTTCGTAAGTCGCTGTGTATGCGCAATATTATTTCTAGTTAACAGTTTTGTGTCTGTTCGCCGTACTCGGTTTGTTTGAGTTTGTCCTTTAATAAACCTAATTGAACGGATTACCTGGCTCTGCACATGGCTTTTACCTGCACTACACCCTACGGCCGTGACAGAATGAACAGCCACCGAAGCCAGCAGAGTCGGACGGTGAGTGGATTCTGCGGGGGGGCAAGCTATAGCGCCCCGTCGGATGAAGCTCACCGTCACCCCACGGAGCGGTGGGAGTGGAATCGGCCGGAGACACCACAGGAGCGGTGGCTACGTCTCCGGCCGTATGCTGTATATGAACCATCTTTGCAGCATTCAGGGTCAGTGACAATGGGTCCGCGGGCCTTCTATGAAGGCAAGAGGACATCCCGGAGGCGCCCCAAAGTAATTTTTGGGGGGGAGCTAACGGGGTGTTCACGGAGGTCCGCGGAGAGAACACCCACGACCCTGGTGCTGCAACAGCGGCCCCCCACTGCTCCGGTGCTGCAGCCAGGGCCAGCAAAAGCCATGGAGCTGCAGCAACAACCCCAGCTCCAGCCGGGTGATTACCCTTTCCGGCCACCAACCTCCAGGGCCCAGAGACCACCTAAGGGCCTGGAGTGCCAGCCGCCCGGAGTGATAAGGAGATGGTGGTGGGTGTGGTTCACCCTGCAGGACCAGCCTCTCCCACTCCAGGGTGAGTGCCTAGATGAGCCCCTCCCACCTTTGCTTAAGTGCCCTGAGCGGCTCCTCCCTCCTCTATGTGAGTGCCCGGACCAGCTCCTCCCACTCCAGTGTGAGTGCCCTGAGGGGCTCCTCCTTCCTCCGCCAGAGCTCCCAGAGCGTCCCTGCCTGCCAGAGCTCCCGGAGTGTCATCTCCTTCCTCCGCCAGAGCTCCCAGAGCGTCCCTGCCTGCCAGAGCTCCCGGAGTGTCATCTGCTTCCTCCGCCAGAGCTCCCAGAGCGTCCCTGCCTGCCAGAGCTCCCGGAGTGTCATCTCCTTCCTCCGCCAGAGCTCCCAGAGCGTCCCTGCCTGCCAGAGCTCCCGGAGTGTCATCTCCTTCCTCCGCCAGAGCTCCCAGAGCGTCCCTGCCTGCCAGAGCTCCCGGAGTGTCATCTGCTTCCTCCGCCAGAGCTCCCAGAGCGTCCCTGCCTGCCAGAGCTCCCGGAGTGTCATCTCCTTCCTCCGCCAGAGCTCCCAGAGCGTCCCTGCCTGCCAGAGCTTCCGGAGTGTCATCTGCTTCCTCTGCCAGAGCTCCCAGAGCGTCCTTGCCTGCCAGAGCTCCCAGAGCGTCACCGCCTGCCAGAGCTCCCAGAGTGTCCTTGCCTGCCAGAGCTCCCAGAGCGTCCTTGCCTGCCAGAGCTCCCAGAGCGTCCTTGCCTGCCAGAGCTCCCAGAGCGTCCTTGCCTGCCAGAGCTCCCAGAGCGTCCTTGCCTGCCAGAGCTCCCAGAGCGTCCTTGCCTGCCAGAGCTCCCAGAGCGTCCTTGCCTGCCAGAGCTCCCAGAGCGTCCTTGCCTGCCAGAGCTCCCAGAGCGTCACCGCCTGCCAGAGCTCCCAGAGCGTCACCGCCTGCCAGAGCTCCCAGAGCGTCACCGCCTGCCAGAGCTCCCAGAGCGTCACCGCCTGCCAGAGCTCCCAGAGCGTCACCGCCTGCCAGAGCTCCCAGAGCGTCACCGCCTGCCAGAGCTCCCAGAGCGTCACCGCATGATATGGCGGAGACTACGCCGCCTGAAATGGCGGAGACTACGCCGCCTGAAATGGCGGAGACTACGCCGCCTGAAATGGCCGCCGCCACGCCGCCTGAAATGGCCGCCGCCACGCCCACGTCGATGGCCGCCGCCACGCCCACGTCGATGGCCGCCGCCACGCCGACCACGATGGCCGCCCCCCCGTCCACCACGATGGCCGCCGCCACGTCCACCAAGATGGCGGAAGCCTTGCCGCACAAGACGGCGATCGGGCCACCAAGGCCCTTTAAGGGCTGGACCTGCTGTATGGGACTAACCCTTTGGGTGTGACAGTGGGTCCTTGCCTGTTGCTCCCTTGTTTTTTTTTTGTGTGTTGTTGTTAATGTTGGTTGTTGTTGGCTATCTGGGAGCTAGCCTTAAGTGGGGGGTACTGTCACGAGTGGTGAGTTAGGGTACTGCACTGTCTGGTTTCGGGTGCCCACTTCCTGGTTTATGTTGGTTACAGCTGTTGGGGATTTGTAATCACTGGGTTATAAAGGGATTGCCTAGATGTCACTGTTTGCTGTTCATTGTTTCCATGTCACATTATGTTAGAGGTGAGTGTTGTTTTTGACTATTGTGGTTTCTGGGTTGTTTTATATGTAAGTCGCGATATGCGCACGTTTGCTTTTCAGTTAACCAGTTAGTCCTTTTCGCCGTTGACGGTTTGTTTTGTGTTTGTGTCACGAATAAACCTAATTGAACGGATTACCTGGCTCTGCACATGGCTTTTACCTGCACTACACCCTACGGCCGTGACAAACATTGAAGATGGATTTCAGTGTTTAAATTGTGTCTTTTCAACATTTTGCAGAAAAAGCCTTTCCAGAGAAATTGTTAATCTTACATTTTTTTTATCGCAGTAGGTTTATGGGTAGTCACTGAAAAGTAGCCGTGAAAATGTGTGTTAAACTTAAGCAATCTTTTATTTGAGTCCAATGCACCTCAAACGTGTATCTAAAACAGCCCGATTAAAAATATAAAGTATGATGCAATCCTCTGGAGAATTACTTGCCCAATCATCAGTTTTATAGATGGATATTCTGGCTAAACATTCAAGTTTTTTACAACCGGGAACTGTCTACACTATCCTGTTGTTTTGTAAAACAACACACACCATTCCAACACACCAAAGCTCAAACCTTCTTTAAGTAATAATAGGTAATGTTGAATTGAGAAACACTGTCAATCTAATTAATTAATAAAATAGATTAAATATCAAGCAAAGCATGGTAGACTGGGTAGAATAGGGAAAACAAATCAATGCAGTTAGCTTCCATATCAGTAACATCTGCCTAATTACCACATTATCATACCACATAATTATCAACACATCAGGATTGCTTGACTGTCAAGCAGGTGCTAATATCGATGGTTCTTTTGGAGGGACAGGTGTTATTTAAAGAAACTGAATATTTCTGCTAAAGTGTCACTAGACAACGTTGTTTGTTCATTTGTGTAGCCATCCACTGGGCCACGACAAGTAATGAACACTAACACACTTTATAACAGGCCCATCAGAAGTTTAATTACAGTTCCAAAGGCACTTCACTTCAATCATTATTTCGGTCATTGCCAAGGCCCTATCTAATTGCCACACAAATCCCAGGCCAAATAGCACACTGATTTCAATACATATACAGTTGACAAATATGCTCCAATTTCTGTATTACAAATGGTTCATTGACATTTAATTTCGTTCAATATTTTATTTTGAAATAATTACACTCCAAAAAAATGTACTTTTGTTAGAAGACATAGAAAAAATGCAATTACAATATGTTGCTTGCGTAACACATGCAATTTGAAAGAGCCACCATTTGCGGCTATAACTACTCGGTAAGTACATGCCTGGATTTGGACACAGAGCAGAGTGACATTGGCTCGTTCTTCTAGGCAGATTGCTCCAGGTTGTTTAGGTTGTTCAGACAATAATTGTGGACCACACTTATCAATTGCGCCACCGATTCTCAGTTGGATCTTTGACTAGGACTCTATTGTCGTTCCTATTTTGTAAATGCTCATAGTGATTTGGCACCTCGGACAGTGTGCGTCGGGAGAGAGATTAAATATTCTGGACCAGAAGGGAAATGCACACAGAGAGTGGAAGGGAAAGGTCCAGAATATTCTGGAAGGTACTTGAGTAGTTAGGTCCGCCAGGTTGCACCTGCCCCAGATGAGACTTAATTTGGTAGGCTCATAAAGCTGGGTTAAGCACTAACCAGGGAGGTAGAGACTGCATGACACTGCGCACATGTGTCAATTTTGTGTTTTTCCACAGAACGGTTAGGGTAACGAGTGACACACGTCCACATTTGAGATATGTTATGTTTTATTGTTAAATCCAGACTTTCTCGAGCTGTCTTTTCTAACTTTAGACTCAAAATAGACTGCCCTGAAATAATCACAATAACTATCAAAATCTGTTTTTATCTCATGTTAATCGAAATGGAAGAGTTCTGATCCAATAGTTCTACCATGTGCTACAATCGGGCTCTTGATCAAATCACTGAGTATAATTAATGCTATGTAAGTGTGCTATATAAAGCACATATCAGCTCCTCTTATCTGGAGAGATGTTGGATGTGTAGATATTGTATCCAACTGTGGATCATCCATCAGCTTTTCATGGTATTGTCTTCTAATGTTTAAACTGAAATGTGGTAAGAATGAGATTCAAGCTGCATTCTGCATATTAAGATGAATCATGTCAGAACTGTTTCCACGTTTAATGCGACCTATAACATAAACAATTCAATTAAAAAAGATATATATATTTGAGGGGTTGCATAAGTGTGCACACCCTCTTATGGTCCAGAATTAACCAATCACATTCAAACTCATGTTAAATAGAAGTCATTAAACACCTGCCATCATTTAGAGTAATCACAAATAAAGGTCAGCTGTTCTCCTGACATTTTCTTATTTGCATCTCCGAGCAAAAGCCATGGTCAGCAGAGAGCTTCCAAAGCATCAGCGGGATCTCATTGTTGAATCGTAGTCAGGAAAGGGTACAAAAGCATTAGATATACCCTGGAACACAGTCATCATGAAGGGGAGAAAATATGCCACAACAGAGACATTACCAAGAACTGGATGTCCCTCTAAAATTGGGGAAACGAAAACTGATCGGGGAGTAACTGGTATTGACGAGTCAAGATGTGCCATCCTAATAAACTCCAACCCAGAAAGACTGAGTGCTGTAATGAAATGAATAGGTGCTTCAACAAAGTATTAGTTTAAGGGTGTGCACACTTATGCAACCAGGTTATTGTAAGTTATATAAAAATATCTTTGTTTGTTTAATTGTTCACGTTATAAGTCACATTGAAGGTGGAAAAAGTTCTGACATGATTATCTTTGTTTATTTTTTCACATCACAGAACCTGGCATTTTAACAGGGGTGCGTAGAATTTCTATATCCACTGTATTTATATGCTTTTTTATTTTCAAATTTGAAATACATTTTACAATGCACGTGAAATGAGCATACACAAATCAGCCATAACACAATGACCACCTGCCTAAAATTGTGCCGCCCCAAAACAGCCCTGACCTGTCGAGTTCATGGACCCGTCTAGACATCTAAAGGGCTGCTGTGGTATCTGGCACCAAGACGCAATCAGCAGATTCCTTTAGGCTTTGTAGGTTGCGAGGTTGGGCCTCCATAGAGCGCACTTGTTAGTTAGGCACATCTCACAGATGCCTAAGATTTGGAGGCCCACAAATGCACCTCCATGTGATGTAAAACTAAATGTGACTCATCAGACCAGGCCACCATCTTCCATTGCTCCGTGGTCACAATTTGGATGGCTTGATACCACTTACGTCCGATAACATTACGGCAACCTTGAGTGTCAGCAGATATCAATACTAATCCAACACCATCTTTTCCCCTCTTTCAAACAACAAAGTGTCCCGACGGCAGCGTCGTGATCTTGTTTGTTGTGTTTATGTTCGTTTCCTTGTCTGAGGTCTGCGTTCTGGTGTGGTGCCCTTTGTGCTTACATTGTTCCCGTTGCCACGGTAACGGGACGAGTGCCTTGACGTTGCCTTGACGCTGTTTCCCATCAGTCATCACACAACTGGCTCCTGTCAGCAATCAGGACGGTGTTTAGGTGCAGTCCTGACATCTAGTCCCTGCCGGATTATTAAGGCACACTAGTAGGTGTTTGTAGCCTGTGATTAGTTGTCAGAGCTCTGAGTATTCTGCCGTTTATGGTGTGCCTAGTAACTGTTACCGAGCTCGCCTGATCAGTGACTCTGTTCCTCCACCTAGATTCTACCGGGACCAACTACTCGGCACTCACCGGGTTTCCTGCCTCACCTCGCAACAGCAGCATTCTTACGTTCGGAATTCCACACCGGAAGTTCAGGGATTACAAACCAGCCCAAGCACGGGATCCCTGGAGTCCACATATTCTGTTATTTTGTCACTGCCAATAAATATTATTTTGACCTCACTTCTGATCCGGTCTGCGTTTGAGGTCTGTTTCAGAAATTCCTTAAACTAAGCTATAATTACTACATTTGACATCATAGGCTAATGGATTGTATCAGACTACTTTTTGGTGAGATCCAATCTAGCGTTTTTGGCCAGCATTGGATCGATTCCGATCTTAAATACTGGATTGGTGCATCCCTAGTCAAAAATGTAATTGCTGATCAGTGTTAACGTTTCACAACATTTACTCAGCAAGAAATATTTGGGTCCATACACAAGTGAATCTAAAAAATCGATGTTCACCTGATTCTGTTGTCAAATGGCAAATCATAATGCTTTTCTATGCAATCATCTCCCTTCAAACAAGCGCACTAGAAGATAGCGGCAAGCAAAATTCAGTACTTTTCTGGATGCTGACATTCTACACAGTTCACTCCAGTTCAGTTCACTTGTAAAAAGCACATTTGTTTCGACAAAACATTTGTTAAGCTGGCTAACCAAAAGAAAAAGTCAAACTTCCAACAGTGGAGGGGCTAGTTGGTTTGCACTTTTGCTGTAATTCAGATAAAGGAATTACAGCAGGGATTATCCTTTTAAGTCATTCAGCAAACGCTCTTATCCAAATCAACTTTCAATAGTGAATACATGTCCATTTTATGTTGGCTGCATCTCAGCATTGTATGGGAGCATTGGGCTGCCCAGAACCCAGCGGTCCCCTCCTATTTACATGGCTCCTATTAGTTCCAACATCTCAGCAGCAGCTATAACATCAGCTGACAGTTTAGTTACAGATGGGATTTTATTTTTAAACATACAAAAACAAACGGATGCTCCTGCCTTATATCTTTAAAGGAATCATAAATCCATACTTTTGTATGGAACTCTTTTTCAGCCATCAAATCATAAATTGAAACATTAATCTAGTAGGAATGTTGCATTTTAAATACATTTCACCTAAATGTTTATTGTCAAACAAAAAAAATGCTTTGGTTCACCAGAAAAAATGTGTTGCCAATGACAATCACTTATGACAGATTGCCGTAAACTATTTTCCTAAATCCAGTTGAACCAGTGTCTAGAGCGATGTTTTTCGTGACTTATGCCTTCTGACAGATGTGTCACTGAAACAAAAACTGCGGGGACAAGGCCCAGAGGGAGAGACATGTCTCTGGCACGACTGAGTCATTGATTTCCCTTTTCTTTTAACCGTTTCATTTTAAGTCATGGGCTGATGTGTTAGCTGCCTTGGCCGCACAATCATTTATTTCAGTCAATACTGTCCACACAGCAGCACCGTATGGACACTGATCCTGCGTATATAATTACTGCCTAGGGCCAGATCTATTCCACCATACTTCTGCAGTTCCATCAGTTAACTGATGACTCAAAGGGGATTACCAGTCTAGTAGGCCATTACTCATAGAAGTTGGAACTTGTTATAGAGCCAAAGCTCCACCGAGTGAAGAAATTGTGTGATTCACTGAAGGAACATGGATTGCCTCTACTAGATGTTGGCAAAGTCATTGATCATTTCAGCCTTACGGTTCCCCTAAAAAATCAATTTCCTGTAGTTCAACAGTTTGATGCGTTTCTAGTCGCAGTTACTAAGACAAACGTGCGGGCAATTTGATGAAATTCCTAAGTAAACGACATCATGTAAAGGAGACACTGTCTCAATGAAAATAAAGGCGTAGCCTCGCAGCTGAACCGCCCTGACACATTTTAATCAGAGGCTCCAAGTCTGTTTACACGCACAAGGGTTTTTTCTGACCATTAGCTGACCCTGCCTAGTAGACATATGTACTGGGTAAATATAGAATATGTAGCATGTATCTGAATTGTGCAAAGGAGCAGTGTCTAGATGTGTGAGCAGATTGCAGAGAAAAGAAGGGCAATGACCAGGTTGAAATAAGAGGATCCACGGCACCCGCTGATATCCCAAGTCCGGCATCCAAGATTAGAACATTTGGCTTTTCCCCTGAGCAGGTCAACCTGTCTAAGACAGGCCTGCCCCTGGATGTAATTGAGACTAGGGTTTTAGAGACTCCTTCTATGAGGCCATTCTAACCCTACAAAAGGCAAGTCTTTATATCTAAAACAGGGGTATTTTCTCCATGCTAAGTTCCATTATGGATATTGTGGCATTCCTCCTAGGCCAGTAATCTCATAAATGTTTATTTGTAGGTTGAGGGAGGAACACTGAAACGCTGTTCATGCAGCCGCTGTCCTGTGGAGAGGGCGGCGATCTCCCTTGCAGGTCTTTATAAAGACTGAAGACTGCCGTTTGAGATTTATCGTTGTGAGGTTGTTCACTTTAAAAATATATTTCGAGCTAGAGTCATGTTTTGGTGTAATTCCACCAGAGTTCACATTGATATATTCTGGAAGGACACTTAAGTCATGTTCCACTAGTGATTATTCACCTCTGTCGCAGCCTGTAATTAACAATATTGGGAACATCCAAATTCATTTGTTTAAAGTGTATTTCCTAATCCACAAATCTGTATTGCAAATGGAAACCTACTCTGAAAATAAATGGACTGTGACATTATAATCGAATTCTGCAACGGTCCGCACATACATACAACAGGTGCATCAAGTCAGACTGGAGGTCTGTTGGAGACATTTGGTTCTTTAAGGTAGAAACAGGTCAAAGCCTTAGAGATTGGCAAACGTTATGATGGAGTTTGTTTTCGGCAGAGCCACACCATCACAGGTGAATGGAAATGAAGCAGATAATAAACACCAGATATGGCGCTTGGCATTCAGGCTCAATAGTTAGATATTGCTCTCATCAGACCAGATAATCTTTTTTTGCTTGCTCTCTATGCTCTTCTGGCAGCATGTGACATGGGTTTTACTTAGAACTGGGTTCCATCTAGCAACTTCACCATAAAGACCTGATTAATGAAAAAGTTGTTCTTCCATCTCTGCAGAGAAATTGAAGCTCTGTCAGTGGCCAGTTTAACACGTTTGCAATTGTTTTTGTAATCTTCACCTGAACTATGCCTCTGTGTAGGTCTACAGAGAGTTCTTGGGCTTTAATGTCGTTGTTTTTCCTCTGGAAAAGGCCACTTGTCGAGGACTGTGTAGATTAGATGGTAAGCGACAAATCAGCTCGTGTTGTCAACGTGCAGGAGAAATGGGCAGATTTAACAACCTGAGAGACATTGACATATTGTTACGGCCAGCGTACTTGGTCAGAGCATTTCTCAAATGGTAAGGCTCAAACGGATTCTTCTGGTCAGCAGTAGTGAGTACCTACCGTTGGTGGTCCATGGAGGGGCAATCCAGCAACAAAGAATATCCCGTCTGGTCTAAACTGACAGAAGGTCTACTCTGGCAAGACACTTTTTTATGATGGTTACATGGGGACTGTGTCAGAATACAGTGCATCCCACCCATAGCTGCAGACAGGTCAGAGTGCCCGTTGTGACCCGCGTCCACTGTCAAAATGGTCAAAACTGGGCACTCGATCGTCAAAACGTGACCTTAGAGCAGTGGAAGATTGGCTGGTCCAATGGGTCTTGTTTTCTTTTACCTGGACGGCGCTGTACATGTGTGTTGGTTAACTAGGAAGTGATGTCACCAGGACACACGGTGGGAAGATGGCAATGTTCTGCTGGGGATTCCTGGGTCTTGCCATCCTTGTGGTTGTTACCACCTACCAAAACATTGTTGCAGACCAGGTACACCCTTTCTTGGTGATCCCTAATGGTGGTGGCTTAATTCAGAAGTATTTTGCACCCGGGCCACAAAGCACACACACGTTGTTCATGAATGTTTTGAGGAACATGCTGAAGAGTTCAAGGTTTTGCCCTTTCCCAAAAAAATCCCCAGATCTGAATCCGATTGTGCATCTGTGGGACGTGCTGGACCAACCAATCCATTTGCCATTTACAGGACTTGATGGTTCTGCTTCTAAAATTTCAGTGCCAGATACCATAGGACACCTTCTGGTTGATTTTACTGAACATACATAAAATGGGTTTGAAATAGAAAATATAGCAAAATGAACAACATTGTCATTGGTCCACAAGGTTAGAAATATTATGCTGTAGGTCATAATGTTTGGCTCAACTATATGTGTATATATTGAACATTATATACGATTTAACTTCCCTGTCCTTTATGTTGCTAATGTTGGTGATGGGTCGGCCTACCGGAAAGTATGAAATCCATCAGCAAATAGATTATTCTGGTTGGCAACAGGAATTCCATTATAATCTTGGCAAGGAAAACTGAATGTCGAATATCTGAGCCAAAGACAAGTTGCATGAATGTTGAATGTGTAAGTGGACGAGATGACACCCATCAATGTATTTTTGCCTGGAGGAAGTTTTGACAGTCTATGTATGTGTGATTAAATTACATTAGTCATTGTAAGCCAAATAGATACCTGAGTTCAAAGCATCATCAGACAGATTCGGCATCACTGGCATTGTTAGTTGGGTTCTTTTCCCTTTTTCTTTAATGCGCATCAGCCAAAAAGGAGTAGTTGTTATTTTCTATTCATGGATTTGCTTTGTCTGATTTGATTATTTTCTATACAATATTATTTTTCTTTAAAAAAGATTGCTCTAACATTGAACATATTATTCATTATTATTATTACTCATTTTACACAATCAAAAACAAGTGAAAATCCCATGTACTGTATTTACCAGTAAGACCAATAATCGTCTATATACACCACAACAAATATTATCTTGGTTAACTATGCTGACAGTATAGTGGTAAAAAGTAAAACTGCAGTATAACTGCAGTCTCTCACAACCTTATGGTTACATTTGTTTATAGTTTTTGCATTTTGTAAGCTGCGTTATGTGCTAGATATACAGTGGATATAAAAAAGTCTACACCCCCCTTTCATTTTTTGTGATGTGAAAAACATTGAGAAAAATCAATCATCTCAGAACTTTTTACACCTTTAATGTGACCTATAACATAAACAATTTTAAAAAACAAACTGAATTCTTAAATAAAAAATGTAAACCTTACTGTAGTCTGGCTGCATAAGTGTGCACACGTCTTATAACTGAGGATGTTGCTGTGTTCAGAATCAGCCAATCACATTCAAACTCATGTTAAATAGAAGTCATTACCCACCTGCCAACATTTAAAGTGACTCTGATTAATCACAAAATAAAGGTCAACTGTTCCACTAGGATTTTCCTGACATTTTCTTAGTTGCATCTCAGAGCAAAAGCCATGGTCAGCAGAGAGCTTACAAAGGATCAGCGGGATCTCATTGTTGAAAGATATCAGTCAGGAGAAGGGTACAACATTATTTTCAAAGCATTAGATATACCCTGGAACACAGTGAAGACAGTCACCATCAAGTGGTGCTAAAGAGAGAAATTACCAAGAACTGGTTGTCCCTCCAGAATTGATGAAAAGATGAGAAGAAAACTAGTCAGGGGTCAATACTCCAAAATGTATGTTTGTCGCAAAAACACAGTGAAGCATGGTGGTGGCAGCATCATGCTTTGGGGT
This sequence comes from Dallia pectoralis, assembly GCA_029465975.1. Taxonomy (NCBI): domain Eukaryota; kingdom Metazoa; phylum Chordata; class Actinopteri; order Esociformes; family Umbridae; genus Dallia; species Dallia pectoralis. Next base: position 5,167,293 of record CM055744.1, read on the forward strand.
TGTTTTTCTTCAACTTGAACCGGGGCCATAGTCAGGATGGAGGGAATTATGAACAGTTCCAAATACCAGGAATAAAAAAAAATCTGTTAGATAGCTGAAGATGAAGAGGAAGTTCACCTTCCAGCACAACAACAGTCCAAATCCACAACAGCTTGGCTTCACCAGAAGATTAACGTTTTGGAATGGCCCAGCCAGAGACCAAACCTGAATTTAATTGAACATCTGTGGGGAGATCTGAAGAGTGCTCTGCGCAGGAGATGTCCTTGCAATCTGACGGATTTGGAGTGCTTTTGCAAAGAAGATTGTGTCAAGATGTGCCATGCTAACAGACTCCTACCCAAAAAGATTGACTGTAATAAAATCAAAAGGTCCTTCAAACAAATGTTTATATTGTGGGTGTGCACACTTATATAACCAGGTTATTTTTCTCACTTAAAGATTTCAGTTTGTTTTTTAATTGAATTGTTCACGTTATAGGTCACATTAATAGTGGGAACAATTCTAACATAATTTATCTCTGTCAATTTCTTTCACATCAGGGGTGTGTAGACTTCATATGCACTGTATCTGCACCAGTGGACATGTACATTTAATCTCAGCAGCCCTACAAGACAGAATTTTTATTAATTAGTACTATTTTCTGATTTCTTGTGTGCTCTACGTTACTCTAGATTGTGAACTTGTTTGTTAGTGACATTCTTAGACGAGACCAATTACAGGTTCAAAGGGCGTGGACAATGATTCTTATCATTAGGGGCTCAGTCTCCCTAAATGACTTATCCTAGAAACTCCCCTGATCTGCACTGACAGTGTAATGAGAGGGTTTCACAACATTTAATAACCGGAAATGTTAAATGCTTGTGAAAATACCATTGCACCTGTTGCTGTGCTTTAAATTTTTTGTGGGTCCGGACAACGAATTCCATCACCCACAGTTTGCAATTGCAGAATTATATGTGTCAACAACAAACATATTCTATAATGTAATTTTAATATTTCTTCAGAAAGCGGGTGAATTCCTTGAAATGGTTATGGAAATTAAAATCGCCCTTGCATGTGGCAACTTTGGCTCTTTTGTCATGGTGAGTTTTGTTCCAATCAGGGAGTTTAATGGGGTGTACTTCCTGTTTCGGGTGATTGTTTTGTTGTTAGCACGGCTGGGGCTTGCTAGCAATAACTGGCGCTATATAGCCCTCTAGTTTGTTTTTGCACTTTGCTTTTCATTATTTCAATGTCACAGCCGTTTTTAGGTGATTGTTATTTTTGTCCGTGTCATTATATTTGTAATGTATTTGTAAGTCCCTATATAGCGCAATTTTATTTCATAGAACAGTGTGGTTTTCCGTTCTGTATTTGTTTTTTTTTTCAATAAGTACCGCAAATGAGTATCCTGGCTCTGCATCTGGCTTACACCCGCACTACACCTGGAGCATTCGTGCCACTGTTCTCATAGCGAAAATGCAGGATTTAAAAACCTAATTTACAATTTAATGTTATCATTGAATTTAAGGAAATAAAATCCATATCACAGACGACTTGCCGAGTTTCATTAACCTTTAACAAAAAAAAATGTAAATCAGTAGTTGTTACAAAATGCTCAAACGAGCTGCCAGTTTAAAACCCCACAGAACCAACAAGAATGGAAGTGGAGTGGGAGGGGAAAACTCCCTAGCGGCATTCTGATGACTGCAGAGGAGTCATCATCAGATCGTTAGGGACTGCGTGGGACAACACAAGCCAACCAGTGACTCAGACTTCAAAATAATATTAGACAGCTGTGTCTTTTGACTGTAGCGCATATAGGTACAGTGAAGGAAGGAATTATTTGATCACCTGCTGATTTTGTATGTTTGCCCGCTGACAAAAGACATGATCAGTCTATATTTTTTATTATAGAAATTCCTGCAGCTCCTTTAATGTTGCTGTAGGCCTGTTGGAAGCCTCCCTGACTAGTTTTCTTCATCGTTTCATCAATTTTGGCGGGACGTCCAGTTCTCGGTAATGTCTCTGTTGTGCCATATATTCTCCGCTCGATGATGACTGTCTTCACAGTGTTCCAGGGTATATCTAATTCTTTTGTACTCTTCTCCTGACTGATATCTCTTTCAACAATGATATCCCTCTGATGCTTTGGAAGCTCTCTGCTCTCTGAGATGCAACTAAGAAAATGTCAGGAAAATCCTAGTGGAACAGCTGACCTTTATTTGTGATTAATCAGAGTCACTTTAAATTATGGCCGGTGTGTAATGACTTCTATTTAACATTAGTTTGAATGTGATTGGTTCATTCTGAACACAGCCCCAGTTAAGAGGGTGTGCCCACTTATGCAACCAGCAAATTGTATGGTTTTATGATTTTTCCCCCTCAAAGATTTCAGTTTGTTTTCCAATTGAATTGTTCACATTATAGGTCACATTAAAGGTGGAAAAAGTTCAGAAATTAGTTATCTTTAACTATTTTTTTCACATCACAAAAACCTGGCATTTTAACAGGGGTGTGTAGACTTTTTATTATCACTGTATGTTAGCAGAAAAAAAGTTTATAATTGTCTTCCACATTTTGGGTACAGCCTTTGCTTTGTTAGACTGTAAAGACTATGTTGTTTCCCTACAATTCAGCTTCTATGCAGCCTGTCTGTGTAATCTGATAATGGCGGTGTAATGGAAATGAGGGAGAACAAACTATTACATTTATTAACACTTTTACACCTTCACTTAGGTAATGTGCCATGTGAGTCTGCCTAGAGAGTGAATTCCAGTAAGGGTATTGTAGTCAAAATGAGTCTCAGGTTTGTCCAACTAAAGATAATTATCAAATTCATAAACATTTCACAACATACAGTTTATCGTTGTCATTGATTCTTATCAATTAAATAACCCCTTTAACAGGCAGCCAGTGTAAGTATTTCCTCCCTGGTTCTGATGGCAGACCAAGGTCGATAAGTTCACTAAAGTATATCCTGGGAAGGATGGTGGTGGAAAACTTGTTCGAGAGACTCTGGAGAGGGTAGGTTTTAAAGTCTCATGACGGGGAACGACACACCGGTGCCAGGCTCCATGACGTTCTGGTTGCCAGCTGTGTGCTACACAACTTCTGTGAGTCTAGAGGAGGGCTTTGATAAACAGCTGCTCATCGGTGCTGATCTTGCTGTGGGTGCAGAAGCTCACCTGGAAGAACCAGGCGGGATGCGTCTGTTGGCAAGAGCAGACACCGTTGCCGCGGAGATATTCAAGTCCCATCTGGGATGCCAAATTGTAGAACATGAAAACGTGTTCGCAGTTTATCAAGTAAAAACTCCTAAGTCGTTTGCATAACAGTTGATCATTTTAAGTATAATCTCATATACGGGATGTGACAAACCGGCAGTACAAACAGACACCGACGAGTGTCATGACAGTCCTTATGATCTATGTACGTTGCTACGGCTCAAACTTATATTACTTCCAAACTATACAGATGACGCCACTAGTTCTTGCTGGATGCATAATAAGACGTTTCCACCATGATTTAAACTAGGAAACGTATGATTCCGAGTCCTGTTTACCTGTACATTACAGCGAGCCAGAGCCCAACTACTGCTATTAAGACGTTCCCTCCTAAAGGGAGACTGCTTCTAGTGGTGTCTGGGCAGCCCAAGGCCCAGTTGCCCACACATAGTTGGAGAATAGGAGCATTACTCAGCCCACATTACATTCCTTACATTGTGTCTGGTTGCAGAGAAGGGTGAGACATTGGCCAAGGAACACATAGCGTTCGTCATTCATTGCACATTAAGTAAACCGAATAACGGGAACTCGGAAAGGGCTAATCAGTGTTGAAATATATGCTCATTTAGAAAAATACATGTTCCACACATCACACAGAGGGCTTTGTCCTGCACTTTCCTGCGCTCAATTGAAGATATACCAGCACCATAATAAAAAGATTACAAAATTAATGTGGAAATAAATTATTGTTTTGAGAATACACATTTGAATAAATGATTAAAGCACCAAGGAATGATATTGAAAACGGTTTATTCAATCAATTAACTCAGCGCACCTTCTGTGCCGTTCTCACTTTCTATCACTGTCACACAAAACATAATAAGTGCAGTCTGTTATACTAAACACAGTAGATTGTAACCCAAACATCTTACATTGGAACAGCTTTCTCATTCATTTTAAGAATAACAAACACATTTTTGGGAAAAAGTTGTCCATGCTTGAACAGGCTGATGTGGCTGACAGCATGATCTAATAATAATAAAATGATCAAATCCCTTTAAACAAATCGGAATAGGGGCAACCAATGACACAATTCACAACAACAAACTACTCAAGCCAGTGGCAAAATGGCCACCTATATAGGCTCAACAGGTTAGAGGCAACTCATGGCAGCTGCCTCTAATTGGTGTCGAACACATCAAAAAAACTGAGGCATTCGACACCATAGAGATGCCTAGAAGCATTTCATTTTTCAGGTGATTGGCTCAATTAGCAAATTTAAAGATAAAATTCCCTCTCTTTAGTTGTGTCTTGTTACGCCGCTATTTACATGCCCCATGTATGGTTGTTGGATTTAGATTTAAAGATGGCGAGGAGATAACCTTCCTCCTTGACCTCTCTTGATGCTATAGGAAATGTTTCATCATTCACACATACCTTCTCTTTAAACGTGGCCTCTATAATAGAAGGAGCATGTTGAAATAATTGACTATCGGCTATGTGTTTACCATTAATAACAGTATAGTAATAGTTTCTGGCTTATGCGTCATGAACACCAATCTGCACACCTCGGTTAGCTTTTGATAATAGCCAAAGCTAACATTGGCTTTTTACAGACATTAAATAATTAGTTTGTAAAGGTTACGTTATTATAGTAGCCTGCCTGAGAGGTGGATGCATAACTGGCTTCTGGTGAAGAAACTGAGGTTGGTGCTTTCCAGGTACATTTGATGTTCAACATCCCCTGCATTTCTGCCTCTGAACATCCCTCGTTCTCTTGAATTGTATCATCAAAAGTTACTTTAAAATCATCACTAGTCAACATTAGAAAGCGTGAAGACACTTCTAAGGTATTTTATTATTCCACCAGAGTAATCCATTCTGCAGACTACATGCTGCCCTTGAAGAGATCATGTTATGTCTAATGACCTTATCATTTTTCTAAGATTAGTAAAAATAAAAATCCATGTCAACGTACTGTATGACATTACTATTTCAAAAAGCTAGATACAGTACAGTACTTAAAAAACGAGGTAAACTAAAACTAAAAAGAATTGCTGAATGAGAGGACCTAACAAGTGTGTGTGTGTGTGTGTTTGTGTGCTTTTGTGATTGTAGAGTAAACATTAAATGATCTTTTTATATACTATAATGCTCATATTGTTTCACTTCTTGAGCTAGCCACAAAAAGACTTACACACCTTGTTCCTAGATAGATATAGATGACAAAGTGGAAACTATGAACCCAACCATGTCTGGGTTCAGACTGAAATTGAGATTTTTTTGTATCTCTGTCACTCAATCACTGTTGAGCGCCAAGTAGCTCAACCGGGAAATGTGCCTGTCTTTCATGAAAAAGGTGTGCGGGGTGGTTGGATCGGGCTGTTGGTTCAGCTTTCCGCCATTATCAGATAAGAACAAGTCCTGCTCTCCCCCTGATTTCATTCTCCTCCATCAGACCACTGAGTCAGACACATTATTTCAGATCCTCTCCCTTGTTTCACTGCACCGCTTCCTTTCTCTCTCCACCCGCGCATAATCTGTTGTTCTTCGTATTAACCTAATTCTAGTCAAGTTTGTCTGTGGAATATATTGTTGACATTGCCGAGGACACACAATAGTTTCAATTTGCCTACGTTCCATTCTGGGTCTCCTAAGTCTCTCTGTCAGTGGTTCGTTGCTGACGACACAGTCTTTTGTATGTTATGGAATCAGTTAATTCCATGCTTGGATGCGTTCTTGCCCAGGCTGAAGCACATTCAGGTACAGTATAAACATGTATGTCTGGGTCTGGGAAAATAAGAAGGCAGCAGTGATGCAGCCGTGCATCATTTGGTTAGGTAAGCCAATTTGGTTGTAAAGTTGAATAGGACTAAATCATGTGCATTTCTCCTGTCAGAATCCTTTCCTAGTTTTTAACAAAAAAATGGAATGAAAGAGAGTAATGCAATGTGCTCTGAGTGACAGCTCAGTAATGCACATGTGAGTTATAGGCTATAAAGCACACCTTTAGATTTTTCCAATCTTGTATCAAGTGTGATAAAACAGAATCGACTTCCAATGGGAATATGAGGATCTTGGCATACCCCCGGTGAACTAATTGTAGCCTGCTGGAACTTGCTGGCTAATACTGGATCCCATTATAACAACGACAATGTTGTATTGTGGGTAGTTCTGAAGATGTCAGAGAGAAACCCCCAAAGCGAAACGGGGGTTTGTGTTACAGTAGATATTGAAAGACTTCGTACCTTTTTGCAATTTTCTTTTTGCTGCCTTAACATTAATTCTGAAAAGGATTTACATTACATTACATACTTATGTAATTCATAAATATGTATTACAAAACATGTACACAACCTACATCACACTTTAAAAGTGAATGAGTGTTTTAGAATGTTTTCAAAATGGTTTAACAAGACTCCATGGGTGATTATTAGAGGAAGTTCCTTTAGTAGCCAGCTCTGAATCATTTTGATTCATAATCCGATTCTAGCAAACATCTATCCATACTTTTTGTCACATTTCCTGAAGGTCAATACATTTAGTTAGAAATCATTGATGGACAGCAATATATGCAATGGAAATCTGGTGTCCCAATATCTCAAAATGAAGGGTTGGTTTGGTTTTTAGAAGACTGAAGTAGGTTGTCCAACTATTTATTTATTATTATTTATACTTTACTTGTGTTTCTCCATTCTATTTTATCTTTTGATCCTGACGAACTCCACAGTCTCTGCCAATGACCTGCATACCCAAAACAGCTTACTGCTACCAAAATACTGTTTGTCACGCTCTATTCTGTATTGCTTGATCTCTATACCTAGCAAAGCCAAAGTACTGTGTTCTTGGCTTATATGGGTCTTATTTCAACCAGTGTGCTCTTTGGGGTTTTAGGCTGGGCATCTATACAAGCATTGCATTTCTTTGATGGATTTGATTCTTTCGACCAAATAGTTGGCCACTGTTGCGTTGTGTTATTTTGCATTATTCCATTCCTTTAATACTTTTGAATGTATGAATTATTTGAACACAGGCTTCCTTTCATTTCAGTTATAGGCTATGAATATGATGTTGATCCTTTATTGATTTCAAGTTCTGTGGAAACAGCATTATGATAAAGCTCATATAAAAGATCAGTCTAACCTGGGGATACAATTACTGTTCTGCTTCTAAAATTTGCAAGGATATGTATGTGAGACACACCAGAAAGGCTTACTTATTAAGCAATGTTGAATAAACAACATGTTATTGATACACATGTAATCTGCATTACTGCTACCATTACTGCTAACGTATTATTCTCCTATTTTAATCCTATGCGTTTGTTGCGATATTATGTCATATGTTATTATTACAGTACCAGTAATTGTACAAAAAAATATTACAACTCAAGTCAGGTGAAAAGGGTCAACATGTTTTGGCTCATCGGTGTATGTGCACATTTAGTTTTTTTGTTGTCTTCTCCATCACCAGGAATTGTGTAGGAATCAAACAGAAAGAATCAAATCACAATTGTTTATTGCTTGTACAATGTTTCTGCAGCCAATGGCAAAGCCATGAGTAATAAAGCACGTAAACGTATCCCAAATACGTCCATGAAAAATTTGTTTTACACAAAGTCTTATTAACAACTCCCAGCAACACAATAACGGGTGACATATTGTTGGCTGATTTAACATTGAGAGCTTATTATTGTAAGAACGGCGCTTAAGGAGCCATTTAGGAAATGCCAGAAGGCAGCTCCGTTTCCAATTTGTCAGAAGGACCTAATAAGTGTCACACGCAGAGTTTCTGAGGTCCCGTTAATGACAGTCAGTACAGATAGACAGATAGCTTCTGCTCTCTATTTAAGCAGGCAGGGTTAGGCAGGTGTTTCCCACAGCGATAATAGCACTAGCGGAGCCAAATACATACCACATAAAACAAGTGAATGAAGCATTCAGCCCTAAACATTACTGTGCACATCGTACAACTACTAACCGGAAGTTATTTTTAGGCCCATTGACCTCAGGCAAATAATCAAATTTCACCAAAAATATGTGTCAGTCCAGAAGGCATTCTCACATGCTGCAGCAATATCCTCCCATTTGTCTAGGCTGCACTGTTCTAGATTATGTAAATCTACTCTAACCCATCGTACTAAGCATTGCTGCCACATTTGGCCCAGATTTATGTCTGGCCTTAATCTCTTCCCTAAAACAGATTAATCCCAACCGTGCTGACATTATCGCATGTTCTACGTTGACTCCGGACAACGGGAGGAAACTCTGACATCTTTACATTCCCAAAGCAAATCTCTTCACTTTTCACCACTGCATACAGAACCCCTTGCAGAAGGTCAAATCTCAGAACCTTTAAGCAAGGTCAAATCTCAGTCCACTATAAGAACCGTCACTTACCAATGACTTTCAATTGACATTCATAACACATATATCCACGGATTTTAATCCTCTCAGTTTTTGAACAAAGCCTTGGATATAGTTTCAATTTTTTTTAAAAAGGTCTCTGCATCCCACTGCATAAATTACACTTGAATCAAGATTGCACACATCTTAAAATATATACACCACAGCGCATATGTGAGCGTGTAAAACCTAGACACATTCGGATACATACACTGTGTCAGAATGTGTGTTAAGATGTGTCCAATGTCAATGCAGTGAATTATGCAGTGAATTTCAGACCATGCCAAATCTCTTTAAAAATGTATTAAGGTAAAAAGGTCTGGATGGGAGGGTCCTTATACATCATAATTTCAGAGTGTCGAAAATATTTCACTGATACAAGGCATGGCTACATTTTTTGGGAGGCTCAAATAGCTGGAGCAGTGAGCAGGGGATTGACTGAGAATGAAGAATGTGTCAGGAGTGTTACATCATTTAGGTAATGTGTTCTGTAGTCATTAATGCACTACCTTTTGCTCTTGGGTAGACATCAACATGCCATGGCAGAGTCATTGGTGAAAGCATGCAATTGTTTTTGTAAAGATGTAACTCACTGTCTATTGTAACCGCTATAGGTTTTTAATATACTACAAATTTGCATACGCAAGGCCACAACCTTCTTCGTCAATCAACAAAGTTAGTTTTTTCTAGGTCGGGTAGAGTTTTAGTCAAGCGTGAGCCAGGTGCTTTTGTAAAAGCAAAATGTACTTTTGCAATTGGCCATTATTTTGCTACTTTGCAGTCTAGCCAGGCTTTTTATTTTGTAAAGAGCTTCTGGGCCTTTTCAAGGAAGTGGTCAAAGAGATCACAATGTACAGCAAGTGCTCCAGATGTCACCTCAATCTGAAATGTATTTTATAACCTTCTATGTCCTATTCAGCTCATTATGTGGAAAATGACATTTCCAACAACAGGGTTGGTCTCCAACAGGTACCAGTATTACAGGCTCTCTCTGGTAATCAACTTTAATTACAATGTCTAATATGCCATTGAGTTGAATCCAGTGAATCCATATTAATAATAGTATTTTGTTTGTATAATTGTATTTTCCTTTTAGACGTTTTAAAGACATTTTTCTCAAATGAAACACCCTGGCTAGGCTAGGCTACAGTAGTCTGGCTGACACCTAACTCAAAGACTATTCTGAGCGAATATTGCCGCTACAATAGGCTCCTGTCAAAAGCGGTGAGTTACAGCACTCCCTGCGCTGTGCCACCCGGGTCGCGTCAGTCAGGCTAAGGCTATTGAGTAGCAGAATAATGGTGAATAGCAAATGTCTGTTTTCTCCTGTTGTAATAGCACCCATGACTTATAGCTAACTAACCCCGAGGCCTAACTTCAACCCTCAGAACTGAAATAGCACACTCTAATCTGCATTTGAGGCGGCACAGCCTCCTACATCTACAAGGAAGTGTATCTCAAAGTCCCTCCTTTAAGATCAGAATTGAGTATCGTTGCATACAACGTCAATGTTTCAAATTTCACTGGCAGAGTCTTAATTTTAGAGCAAAATTAATCTTGATTAACCACTAAAAGATCAATATACAATATACATCTCTTTTGCAGCAGTTTTACATAGGCCTCAAAAATATTGCTTCCCCTGAATGACTTGTGTTTTTCTGTTACTCTTTAAAGGGAATAAATATTATTTAGTCTTATTGCAGGAATATGGAAGTGGACAGGGGTGGGGAGGACGGTTTGGTTGTTCGGTATTTGTCCCCGTGTCTGGCAGAGTAAACGCAGTTTGGCACCATTCAGCAGTGTTGACCCTCAGCATATGCACTATGATTTTTAAACTATCGGTTTCTTTAATCCACGTGTTGTTTCTCCTTTCTTGTCACAGCATACGAGTTGTGTTGCTGCATATCATGTAGTGAGATGGTTTTTCTCTGTCTACGTGCGTTGACCAGTGAGCTGAGCAGTCGCTACATGAAAAGCTTGTCAAGCAGGTGGATTAAAAAAGTATTGGCCAACATTTTTTTCACCCTCCCCGTGTGACTTCCTGTGCCAGTGCTGTGGTTGAAAACAACGAGCCTGGAGGTGCCACTACTGCCACACTCTGACGAACACATTCCATTAATTATCTTTATAATTTATAAGCTAGAAGCTGTTTGATGTACCATGACAGAGTGTTATAATAAAGATGAAGCACAGTGAATGGTGTTGCACTGGAAAGCCTGGTTTATTAAACCCATCCTGGCTCTTCTCCTTAACCGTGGTAAAAACTACTTCAAAGCACGCTTCGGGAACTTTTAAATAAACTTGTCGTTGCTGTTTCAATTCTCATTTCCCCTTTCCTGCAAAACAGATGTTCCTTAGTGTAGTACGTTAATATAAGGAATCCCCAGAACTTCTGCTGGTTGTGCTACTTGTCCCCTCGTTTAGTGGTATCCCAAGAAAGCAATGGGGATGTTTGGGACCTCTTCCTGTCTCAGTTATTCCACATGAGGTTTATTGACACTAAAAACATTGAACATTTCGTTAGTTGAGGGGTTCTTGGATAAATCATTGTTTTAATGAAGGACGGGGTTCCTGGAAGAACCCATAATTGAGGGTGCTGTATTTGAATCTTTATTGGCCTAACGTTCGCATTAATGTCTCGGTTTTCACTCTTTGATTGTTATAATTGTTATCTCCTGTTCTCACTGTTATCACCTACTGTAAAATACTTACAATGTTTTAGCTTCACAGAGGTGTTCGAGTTCCAAAAGTGCGTATGCAAATCACACTGTTGGACTGGTCTCTTGCCAGTTTCATGCATATGTATTTAAAAACAATTATTTTCTCGCCCACCTCTGATGTTGACTCGGACCAGGGCAGATGAATCATTAATCACATTAAAGATACTTTGTGGATTTCCCTTGAAAATAACAGAATATTAGCCTACTAAAAATATTTATCTAAATCATTTTTGAGTGTAGAGAGATTCATTATGAGGACTACTGCTGTCATGGGTGGCGCTTGTGGTGTCTTTGGAATGTGTTTATAGCAGTCCTTTACCATATATAGACTCTCTATGGGTTAGGGGGGAGGAGGGGTAGAATTCACTCAAAAGCAACATGTAAATAATCATGCAACTGACCTAAAAATCTTCTTGGATGATGACCAATTGCCAGGGAGGTGTTAAAACATCACTTTTTTGTTCCTTTTCAAAGACGCATAGAGGACAAGTCATTTTCTAAAAGACCAGACACTAAGAAAATGTCTGTTGAAGGCATTCCTCAAGATCTCTGAGCACTCTACAATATGAAGATTGCAGGAGTTGAAAGAATGACGGGATCTGCTCTTGCTGATGTAATTCAGACAGATTCTCATTCGGTCCCGAAAAAAAACTGAAATAGAAATGCCCGAATGACTACAGTTCTACATGTAGCAGGAACCTATGGAAGAACAATGTGGACTCAATGTGGTGTGCAGTCTCACTTTTATCCTTTGCTTTTGCCTTTAGAATCTGCGTTAGGTGTCAGTAGGCATACTGCAGGTATAATCCAACATGAAGATTAGGCAGCTGTCTATGAAAGTTTAGCAAGTAATGTGGCTAAAAGAAAAGATAACCTTAATAAGGACAATAGCACATGGTTGGCCATACAGCCTATTCAACGATTTGGAATGTCCTGAAAAAGAAATCACTGGTGTTGACCAAGGGAAATAACAGCGGCTTATGACAGGAAAATGAGTGCTTTAAAAATCAACCTTCAAAAGGTAAAAGTGTCGCTATCTACTGTTTGCAGAAGACTTCGGCAGCAGAATTCAGAAATTCAGGAACTCCCCAAAGCAAGCATCAGCTCAAAGGTTGCCCGGTCCAATGAGTCTTGTTTTGTTTTAGATCACATAGACGGGCCATGTACAAGTGCATCGTTAACCTGGGGATGTGATGTTACCAGGATGCACTGAGAGGAGACAACACAGAGGAACTGGGATTCTCTGGGGAACGTTCGGCTGAAAAACCCTGGGTCCAGGCATTTATCTGGATTTCAATTTGACACATGCCACCAACCTAAACATTGCTGCAAACCAGGTGCACCACTTCATGGCAATGGTGTTCCCTGATAGTAGTGGGTTCTTTTAGCAGGATAATGCACATATTGTACAAAATGACGTGTTGTTCTAGTCTTCAAATGTAGAATTGTAACAATTGTTTTGTACGTTTCATTCCTCAGCATCGACTGCGATTTTAGTAATTGTGCTTGCATGATTACAGACTATTTTCAACATTTGGTTAAATTATTATTTTAGCAAGACAGCTGTGACAGATGCATTTACATTGTTTTTATAGATTACTATTACAAATATTTTGTAGTATATATTGCCTATAATTCCATATTAGTTAGCTAACACAACGCAATACATTTCCCTTCAACTTTTGTTGTCTTTTGGTATGGTGACTGTACGCGATGATCATAATATAATATGTTTTAATGTTAAAACCCTTTTTTTGCCGAGCCAGGACACGTTTTGACAGTGTTTCCTTGGCATTCATACTTTGATTTGTTTGTGGTGTTAAAGAAGATTCAGTTGTGACTCTGTATAAATATCCCTCGGTTTATGTCACCTTAGCAACTGCAAATGAACGGTTGAAATATTTAGAAAATTAAAGCACAGTGACAGATTTCGGTACGAGACTTCTGGCTTCCATCCTCAGTGGCAAGAGTGTGTGTGCGTTACAGTGTGCATCTGTCCCCTCCTCCTTTTTGCTCCTGAAACTCACAGCTTTGAGGATCTTACATGGTGCAAATGCTTATTTTCAAAAAGATTACAGCACATATCTGTCAGAGACAGAATTGCATGGGTATTATGCATGGGGGACGACCAAGAAGTCTGCCAGCGGGAAACATTGCAATGTGTGCTTACCATCACCACCGATTAAGCCTGATTTCTAAAAATGGGACAGGACCAGGCTTGAAGGGTTGTCCAGGTTTAACGCAGCTGTAGAGATTCTAGAGCTGGATCATTTGACGTCATGCAGTCTGTACATACAGACAATAAAACATTGATGTCAGTTTTCGATTTTGCTTAGATCTGTTACCTCACATGCTATGCCACATGACCGATATGATGCTCTATATTGGTTGGGTAACAGTCTGGCTATGTCACTGGCAATTTTTGTGCGGGGACTTTTACAGGATAATGTAGATCTAAATATAGCATTCATATATAAGCATTGTAGATGCACTTGAGCAGGTGCTTTACACATGTGATCTAATGTTATTTTTTACTCTCCTAATAATGATTTCCTGTTATCAAACCAGCTAGATACATTATCCTCAGCTGTTTTAAGCATCTGAATGGCACATTTGAGAACTATACCATTAAATAGAGAATCACTGAATAGCATACAACTCCTGCTGGATAGGTTGACCTACATGAATCCTCTCAAGAACACTTATCTTTTGTGATGTCAGATTGACAGCTACTGGAGACATTTTTAAACAATGCTTGTAATTATTTTGTTACATGTGGAAGCAGACGTGTTTTTAATATGATTTGCATGTTGTTATTTATTGGCAGTGTTTCCTGCATGATGACAATGATTTTTTCCGTAGAGAGTTGGTTTGTAGGATTTCGCAAGACTGAGAATTGTGTGAAAACAGGTAAATAGTGTTTAAAGGTTGGGGTACATGTTCTTCCTCCTAGGATCTAGAAATAACGTCATGTGTTCATAGAACCAGTTTAATTGTGTTCATGATTACGACAAACTATAATTGCCACATTTTTTATGGGTTTTCATTTCTAAATCTTTATCATAATTATGACTCCGTAATGAAGGTTATTACTAATGGCTGCTTGTACACCAATTTAAATATTTTATACTTTGTCACTTATCAACTATCATTGCGTTTATTCTCAAGATTTTCAATGTCCCATTTAAAAAAAGTCTGCCAGCCTTCCAACATTCAATTCACTTTAAAGCCAGACTCATTAATTGTCTATAATACATTAAGTGTCCAGCATACAGTAAGTCAGTTTGTTAATTAATTATTTGATGTGAAGAAATTATCATTTTTACGAGAGCTGTTACACGGAAAATGAGGTCTAGTTTTTCCTATTGTAATCCTTGTCTCGACTGGGTGTAACGTTGGATTAATCCAAACGCAGAGAACGTGTGCAATGGTTTTAAATGAAATTGCGTGATGTAGTGACTTACTATATTCTTAAAAACAGCAACAAGTAATCTTAACCCTCACCTATATAGTCCACAAAATAACATGACTTGTAGTCATTATCCCACACCGTGCACCAAGAACCAGTGACATTTTTAAAAATATATAATCATCAAATCTAAACCGGCTGAGCTCACTCTAATCACCCACAGATTCAGGTGACTTCAAACTCATATAAGTGTCCCAATACCCTCCTAGACCACTAGATGTCCTCAGTGGACAAGGAGTCATGACAATCTATTGAAGTTGATACTGAGATGTTGGGTTTGAGTGATATTGTATATTATTGGTAAAAGTCAATTTCTATTAATGTTCTGTAAAGTCATTTGACATCAGTCCTGCTTGCATGGTCATTGACATTTCAGATTAATGTGACAAGGGTTATCATGCAGCCTGTAATTAAAACATTTAATTGTTATAATTGATGTAAAGATTGTATGACAGTAGCATTTCCACTTACAATACCAGTCAAACGTTTGGTCACCTACCTTCATGGTTTGTGTGAGGTGCGTAGGAAGGACGAAGCCAGACAAAGGACCAATAGCTGCTGAGGTGGTATTTTAATTCACACAAAGCAAACACTGATAAATACGTACTCACTAGAACATTTTGTAAAAAGAACAAAATGTGCGACACAGCACAATAAAGTCAATACGAATGAAAAGATGGCCTGAACCACATCAATAAATGTAGCCCTCAGAAGGCATAACACACAACATGTAACATAGAACACTTCCACACAAAGATATGACCAAACACAGGGGATCTATATACACTACTAATGAGGGAATGGGCACCAGCTGTGAGTGATGACAGAACCAGACAATGATGTGATGGGAAGAACGGTGGAGCAAGAGAGCCGGTGAGGACGTACGCCGAAGTCTGCCCCTAGGTGGCTTCGGAGGGATCTCTGACACCTTCTCATTCTAGTGTTATATTTGTTATAATAATTTCTTTCCTCAGAAATAATGGCGTAGAAGAATAGTGAAGACATCAAAAAACTAAATTACATTTATAGAATCATGTAATATCCCAAAAAAATGTAGACATTTAAAGAATGTATTTTACATTATTATATTATCATTCGAAGTCTCCACCCATTTCCGTGACGACAGCTTTGCACACTCTTGTTTATGCTAAATACATATACACAGATTTACAACTGAGTTTATTATAGACAGAAATAGATGTAACATTTTGAAAATATAGATTTATATTTATTAATATAGATTTTTTTCAGGTGAAATACAGAAAAATTAGTAATAAAAGTAATTTGCAGAACAGGTGGTAACCATCGATGTGACAGCAATGAGAATGTTTTTTTGTATCTTTACCTCAGCGCCATGGTCTTCATTCAAGCCTTGCAGTACTTATCCTTAGTGTTGAAGTCCCCAACAGTGCAACACAAGCCATCTGTCAACTTGTGCAGAGCGACGCATGCAGGGTATCACAGAGCGAAAAGCAATTGATGCTGGTTCAATGGAGAGCTACCTATAGCTAGCTATATGATTGCTATCAAGATAACTACTTTTCTTCTACCTTTATCCTCCCTTTTCTTGCCTTTTCTCGCCTCATAAAAGAAAGGAAAAATAACTAGCTCAAGGTAGAGAAGGCCCAGTTGAAGGCCCAATTAGAAACTAGATAGCGTACAATTTCTGCAGAAATTGTGATGATGTGTGCTTGCGGCCACCCGTAGTCGACTGTGTACTGATATCAACTGCCAAACTGAGGTGACACTGCTGCTGCTGCGCCATAGTATGCAATGTGTTAAACCTATCAGTCATTACTCATGAATACACACTACTGCTGCAAGCACCATAGTATGCAATGGGGTGATGCCTAAAGGGAGGGAGAGCAAGCAGCAACAATTCACATGCTTTAGTATTGTATAAACGTACAGTTAGTATTAACCTGGCAGTCAAGCTCAACAGGAAGTTACCATACAGGCCCCCTGTCTCATATCACTTTCCTGCCAGCCCTGACGCAGTGACTTTTGATTTGTTATAGAATAAACATGGACTCATCAGGTAGCCTTCTTTAAAGAAGGGAAACCCTCAACAGTTTACATTAAATTACCAGTAATAGTTCATTGGTGGGGGGGGGCAAGGTTTGCTTCAAACCGGCTTCAAATGTTTTTCCTGGGCCTTTCCATCCTATCCTATCACCGTGACCTCTGTGAAAAAGAGAAGACAGTACAATGGACAGGAGTTTAGCACATGTTTAAATCTTCTCAGTTAATATGTACTTATTTTTATTGACTGGTTCATACCTCCCTGTCAAGTATACAATGTATAAAAACCTATCAGTCATTACTCATGAATACACACTGCTGCTACATGCACCATAGTATACAATGTGTTAAACCACCATAGTATACAATGTGTTAAACCTATCAGTCATTACTCATGAATACACACTGCTGCAACATGCACCATAGTATGCAATGGGTTAAACCTATCAGTCAATACTCATGAATACACACTGCTGTTGCATGCAAGATAGTATGCAATGTGTTAAACCTATCAGTCATTACTCATGAATACACACTGCTGCTACATGCACCATAGTATGCAATGTGTTAAACCTATCAGTCATTACTCATGAATACACACTACTGCTACATGCACCATAGTATACAAATGTGTTAAACCTATCCGTCATTACTCATGAACACACACTGCTGCTACCTGCACCATAGTATCCAATGTGTTAAACCTATCAGTCATTACTCATACATACACACTGCTGCAAGCACCATAGTATACAATGTGTTAAACCTATCAGTCATTACACATGAATACACACTGCTGCTGCAAGCACCATAGTATACAATGTGTTAAACCTATCAGTCATTACTCATTACTACAGTAGTAGCTAACGCTAGCTAGCGCGCTAACGCTAGCTAACATGCTAACGCTAGTTGCGCGCTAACGCTAGCTAACATGCTAACGTGTAAACAGAGACCCAGAGAAATAACTTACCTATACATTCATTGCTAAATAACTTACCTATACATTCATTGCTGCAGGCTGTCTGAATGTATGCATACACTTAAAGTAGTAGCTAACGCTAGCTAGCGCGCTAACGCTAGCTAACATGCTAACGTTAGCTAGCGCGCTAACGCTAGCTAACATGCTAACATGTAAACAGAGACCCAGAGAAAGAACTTACCCATTCATTCATTCGTTCATTGGTGCAGGCAGAGTCTTTGTCTGTAACCAGGCAACTATGCCTTTGTCAGGAGGAACACCTGTCCTCATCGATATCAGAGCGCGCTGCCTCCTCCCCCGCCCCTTCCAGAATGTTCCTAGTAATTAGTGTGTGTCAAAATGAATAGGAATCAGGCATGGTCGTATACTTTTAGCTCTACTAACCAGAGTTTTAATCACACAGTTTAAACAATTACACCATGAGAATCATAAGACCCAGGCGGACATTTTGATGTATAACATGTATCTGTAACCCCGGAAATGCAGGCGCTATCACAATTTACAAACGAACAAAGAAACACCAAAAATCGCTTTCAAATTAGAGTGGAGAAAATCACCGTTTCTATGGATGTCTATGGGGAGGCGCAAGTTGGAAACAAAAGGACATAACGAAATAAATATATATGTTACAGCTTATATTTGAACATTTTGAGTGACAGCACAAATAGATGAACGTTTTGATATGCCATTTGTGTGTAAAGGGTTGAAACTCAGGCAGCAGTAGCAGTTTACAAATGTTCTCTACATTTTCTGCTGAATGGGCTCTCACACTCTAGTTTTGAAGATTCCGTCAATGTATTTCAATGGGGATTAATTAGCGACATTATCGTTAATATTTCGTAAACTACATAACGAAACCTTCTACAAAACAATGCCAACTAAATAGAGTTCGGGACGCACATTTTGACACCTTTTTTGTCCATCTAGTGCAAAAACTGTGGGAGGAGTAGGCGGGGACAAAATTGATATAATAATAATAATAATAATAATAACTAGATAGCGTACAATTTCTGCTGAAATTGTGATGATGTGTGCTTGCGGCCACCCGTAGTCGACTGTGTACTGATATCAACTGCCAAACTGAGGTGACACTGCTGCTGCATGCACCATAGTATACAATGTGTTAAACCTATCAGTCATTACTCATGAATACACACTGCTGCTGCAAGGACCATAGTATACAATGTGTTAAACCTATCAGTCATTACTCATGAATACACACTGCTGCTATATGCACCATAGTATACAATGTGTTAAACCTATCAGTCATTACTCATAAATACACACTGCTGCTGCAAGCACCATAGTATACAATGTGTTAAACCACCATAGTATACAAATGTGTTAAACATATCAGTCATTACTCATGAATACACACTGCTGCTACATGCACCATAGTATACAATGTGTTAAACCTATCAGTCATTACTCATGAATACACACTGCTGCTACATGTACCATAGTATACAATGTGTTAAACCTATCAGTCATTACTCATGAATACACACTACTGCTGCATGCACCATAGTAGCATATGAAACAGCATTAGAAACTGCTAACGCTAGCTAGCGCGCTAACGCTAGCTAACATGCTAACGTGTAAACAGAGACCCAGAGAAAGAAGTTACCCATCCATTCATTGCTGCAGGCTGTCTGAATGTATGCATAAACTTACAGTAGTAGCTAACGCTAGCTAGCGCTAACGCTAGCTAACATGCTAACGATAGCTAGCGCGCTAACGCTAGCTAACATGCTAACGTGTAAACAGAGACCCAGAGAAAGAAGTTACCCATCCATTCATTGCTGCAGGCTGTCTGAATGTATGCATAAACTTACAGTAGTAGCTAACGCTAGCTAGCGCGCTAACGCTAGCTAACATGCTAACGATAGCTAGCGCGCTAACGCTAGCTAACATGCTAACGTGTAAACAGAGACCCAGAGAAAGAAGTTACCCATCCATTCATTGCTGCAGGCTGTCTGAATGTATGCATAAACTTACAGTTGTAGCTAACGCTAGCTAGCGAGCTAACATGCTAACGATAGCTAGCGCGCTAACGCTAGCTAACATGCTAACGTGTAAACAGAGACCCAGAGAAAGAAGTTACCCATCCATACATTGCTGCAGGCTGTCTGAATGTATGCATAAACTTACAGTAGTAGCTAACGCTAGCTAGCGAGCTAACGCTAGCTAACATGCTAACGATAGCTAGCGCGCTAACGCTAGCTAACATGCTAACGTGTAAACAGAGACCCAGAGAAAGAACTTACCCATTCATTCATTCTTTCTTTGCTGCAGGATATGTCTGTGGCTGTTGATTGCAGTGTCTGTGGCTGTTGCCTGCCAGCCATGCCTTTGTCAGTAGGACCAGCTGTTCTCATCGATATCAGAGCGCGCTGCCTCCTCCCCCCCACCCCTTACAGAATGTTCCTACTATTTAGCCAATCAACAACCAGAAAATGCTGCTTCACTGTCTATCATTTCAAAAGATTCAGACATGGTCGTATACTTTTAGCTCTACTAACCAGAGTTTTACTCACACAGTTTAAACAATTACATCATGAGAATCCTAAGAACCAGGCGGACATTTTGATGTATAACATGTATCTGTAACCCCAGAAATGTAGGCGCTATCACAATTTACAAACGAACAAAAAAACACAAGAAATCGCTTTCAAATTAGAGTGGAGAAAATCACCGTTTCTATGGATGTCTATGGGGAGGCGCAAGTTGGAAACAAAAGGACATAACGAAATAAATATATATGTTACAGCTTATATTTGAACATTTTGAGTGACAGCACAAATAGATGAACGTTTTGATATGCCATTTGTGTGTAAAGGGTTGAAACTCAGGCAGCAGTAGCAGTTTACAAATGTTCTCTACATTTTCTGCTGAATGGGCTCTCACACTCTAGTTTTGAAGATTCCGTCAATGTATTTCAATGGGGATTAATTAGCGACATTATCGTTAATATTTCGTAAACTACATAACGAAACCTTCTACAAAACAATGCCAACTAAATAGAGTTCGGGACGCACATTTTGACACCTTTTTGTCCATCTAGTGCAAAAACTGTGGGAGGAGTAGGCGGGGACAAAATTGATATAATAATAATAATAATAACTAGATAGTCAAGTACAATTTCTGCTGAAATTGTGATGATGTGTGCTTGCGGCCACCCGTAGTCGACTGTGTACTGATATCAACTGCCAATCTGAGGTGACACTGCTGCTGCTGCGCCATAGTATGCAATGTGTTATAGAATTGATTTGTTATAGAATAAACATGGACTCATCAGGTAGCCTTCTTTAAAGAAGGGAAACCCTCAACAGTTTACATTAAATTACCAGTAATAGTTCATTGGTGCAGTGGGGCAAGGTTTGCTTCAAACCGGCTTCAAATGTTTTTCCTGGGCCTTTCCATCCTATCCTATCACACGTGACCTCTGTGAAAAAGAGAAGACAGTACAATGGACAGGAGTTTAGCACATGTTTAAATCTACTCAGTTAATATGTACTTATTTTTATTGACTGGTTCATACCTCCTGTCAAGTATACAATGTATAAAACCTATCAGTCATTACTCATGAATACACACTGCTGCTACATGCACCATAGTATACAATGTGTTAAACCACCATAGTATACAATGTGTTAAACCTATCAGTCATTACTCATGAATACACACTGCTGCTACATGCACCATAGTATGCAATGTGTTAAACCTATCAGTCAATACTCATGAATACACACTGCTGTTGCATGCACCATAGTATGCAATGTGTTAAACCTATCAGTCATTACTCATGAATACACACTGCTGCTACATGCACCATAGTATGCAATGTGTTAAACCTATCAGTCATTACTCATGAATACACACTGCTGCTACATGCACCATAGTATACAAATGTGTTAAACCTATCAGTCATTACTCATGAATACACACTGCTGCTACCTGCACCATAGTATACAATGTGTTAAACCTATCAGTCATTACTCATGAATACACACTGCTGCAAGCACCATAGTATACAATGTGTTAAACCTATCAGTCATTACTCATGAATACACACTGCTGCTGCAAGCACCATAGTATACAATGTGTTAAACCTATCAGTCATTACTAACGCTCATTACTACAGTAGAAGCTAACATTGCTAGCTGTCTGAATGTATGCATAAACTACAGTAGCTAACATGCTAACATGCGATAGTTGCGCGCTAACGCTAGCTAACATGCTAACGTGTAAACAGAGACCCAGAGAAAGAACTTACCTATCCATTCATTGCTGCATTCATTGCTAAATAAGTAGTAGCTAACCTATACATTCATGCTGCAGGCTGTCTGAATGTTCATGCTGCATACTGTCTGAATGTATGCATAAACTTAGTAGTAGCTAACGCTAGCTAGCGCGCTAGCTAACGCTAGCTAACATGCTAACGTTAACATGCTAACGTGTAAACAGAGACCCAGAGAAAGAAGTTACCCATCCATTCATTGCTGCTGCTAAACTTACAGTAGTAGCTAACGCTAGCTAACATGCTAACGATGTAAACATGCTAACGTGTAAACAGAGACCCAGAGAAAGAACTTACCCATTCATTCATTCGTTCATTGGTGCAGGCATATGTCTGTGGCTGTTGATTGCAGTGTCTTGGCTGTTGCCTGGCAGCTATGCCTTTGTCAGGAGGAACAGCTGTCCTCATCGATATCAGAGCGCGCTGCCTCCTCCCCCGCCCCTTCCAGAATGTTCCTACTATTTAGCCAATCAACAACCAGAAAATGCTGTCAAAATTTCAAAAGGATTCAGACATGGTCGTATACTTTTAGCTCTACTAACCAGAGTTTTACTCACACAGTTTAAACAATTACATCATGAGAATCATAAGAACCAGGCGGACATTTTGATGTATAACATGTATCTGTAACCCCGGAAATGTAGGCGCTATCACAATTTACAAACGAACAAAAAACACCAAAAATCGCTTTCAAATTAGAGTGGAGAAAATCACCGTTTCTATGGATGTCTATGGGGAGGCGCAAGTTGGAAACAAAAGGACATAACGAAATAAATATATATGTTACAGCTTATATTTGAACATTTTGAGTGACAGCACAAATAGATGAACGTTTTGATATGCCATTTGTGTGTAAAGGGTTGAAACTCAGGCAGCAGTAGCAGTTTACAAATGTTCTCTACATTTTCTGCTGAATGGGCTCTCACACTCTAGTTTTGAAGATTCCGTCAATGTATTTCAATGGGGATTAATTAGCGACATTATCGTTAATATTTCGTAAACTACATAACGAAACCTTCTACAAAACAATGCCAACTAAATAGAGTTCGGGACGCACATTTTGACACCTTTTTTGTCCATCTAGTGCAAAAACTGTGGGAGGAGTAGGCGGGGACAAAATTGATATAATAATAATAATAATAATAATAATAACTAGATAGCGTACAATTTCTGCTGAAATTGTGATGATGTGTGCTTGCGGCCACCCGTAGTCGACTGTGTACTGATATCAACTGCCAAACTGAGGTGACACTGCTGCTGCATGCACCATAGTATACAATGTGTTAAACCTATCAGTCATTACTCATGAATACACACTGCTGCTGCAAGGACCATAGTATACAATGTGTTAAACCACCATAGTATGCAATGTGTTAAACCACCATAGTATACAAAATGTTAAAATATCAGTCATTACTCATGAATACACACTGCTGCTACATGCACCATAGTCAATGGGGGATGCCTATAGTAGGGCAGGGAAACCTAGCAGTCAGGCTTTAGTATTGTATAAAAACCTAAAGGGAGGAGAGCAAGCAGCATTAACATGGCCCCAGTATTAACATGGCAAGTCAAGCTCAACAGAGGTCCCCCTGTCTCATCACTTTCCTGCCAGCCCTGACGCAGTGACTTTTGATTTGTTATAGAATAAACATGGACTCATCAGGCAGCCTTCTTTAAAGAAGGGAAACCCTCAACAGCTTCATTGAAATTACCAGTAATAGTTCATTGGGTGGGGGGGGCAAGGTTTGCTTCCTACACCGGCTTCAAATGTTTTTCCTGGGCCTTTGCATCCTATCCTATCACCGTGACCTCTGTGAAAAAGAGAAGACAGTACAATGGACAGGAGTTTAGCACATGTTTAAATCTTCTCAGTTAATATGTACTTATTTTTATTGACTGGTTCATACCTCCCTGTCAAGTATACAATGTATAAAAACCTATCAGTCATTTCTCATGAATACACACTGCTGCTACATGCACCATAGTATACAATGTGTTAAACCACCATAGTATACAATGTGTTA